>JAGGAQ010006641.1:0-10267 GCA_017657225.1 Termitomyces sp. T69sscA
AACATGGGGAACTAGTAAGTAAACAGTAGACCACAATCTTTTATATAGGAAAATGTCCATCAGCTCTTAGCAACGCCTAACAGTGTCAGTCAAGCTGTCTGCCATGTCAAAAATGCCAAAAAGTAAGTATGGAATTGCCCAAATGTCAATATAGTGGAATGATGGCAGTTACTAGGGAACGGCGGCAATGCCAGCAAAACCTCAGGGTCAAGAAAATAAAGTTAATAAATCAGAAAATAAAGTAAATAAATCGAAAATAATGGTGAAAAATACGCCAAGGGTGGGCCAGGGGTTCAAACCTTAGCTTTTGACGGGGGTGGCTGGTAATCCATAGGGCACGCTAACCACTAATCCATGCGGTTGTGCCAGGAAAATTATTAGTACGCCTTTTGATACAACTTGGGTCTTATCAGTGTTCTGGTCTCATTATTTCCACTTTGCCTCATTTCTTATTGTACTCACCTTGTATCATCTCCTTGCGTCGTCTCTACTCATCTACTACTCCAATTCCACTCTGCTTTGCTCCTTCTCTCTCTATCAACTCTAAGTTCTCTTGTCTCTTCTGTTTCCGGTTTTCCATCTCGACTTGTTCTCTTCCCTTTCCCTTTATCTTATCTTGACCCTTTCCTCTTTTGGCTCACTTAATCTCTGCATTTCTGTTTCCATCCTTGGAACTCGCTAAGTCCCCATGCCCATCATCTCTTTAAACCCCAGGACTCGCTCGTGCATCAGTGCTTGCTTGTTCCACCCTCCTGTATCTCCAAGACTCGTGCCTAACCCCCGCCACTCGTTCTTCCACCCACCCTGGCACTTGTCCACTCATCCGGTGCTGCCAACACTCCTCAGCACACCTCTCCTGCCCCACTTTGGCCTCCTATGCCTCGCGCCCTACTGGTGCTCTGCGTCCGTGAACATGGTGATCACTACATAAGGTATTTGCCCAGTGGACTGAGCCCCCGTGGTTAGTGGAACCTGACACAGCATACTGATAAGAGCGTGAGGCGTAGGAGACTGAAGCGGGGCTGGGGGTGTGAGTGAAGGATTGCTGGTAATGCCAGGCTGGGAGGTGAATGCTGGAGAGGGGTGGAGGACGAGTGCTGAGGATATGCGTGAGTCTCAGGGATTATTGAGTAAAGAACTAGGGCAAGTGTGGAGACTTAGTGAGTTCAGGGATAAAAGCAAAAGAAGCAGAGCTCAAATGAGCCAAAAGGGGAAGAACTTAGAATAAGATAAGGGGAAGGGAAAATAAAACGAGTTGAAACTTGAGCCAAGAGACAAAAGAGGAAAGAGAACTTAGAGGTTGGAAGCATGGGAGTAAGCAGAGATGGAATTAGAGTAGGAGATGAGTAGAGACAATGAGTAGGAGAAGATACAAGGCAAATAGGATATAAAATAAAATGGAGTCAAAAAAAACAGAGACCAGAACGTGCGAGACTACAAGACAGAGACAAAACACAAGAAAACAATACAAAAGGTATGGCAATATTAAGACTAGAGTACTACTTGCTACTCTACAACTTATATACTGTGCAATAAGTAAGCCCCAAGGCTCAGGCCTGGATTCCAGTGACAAGTCACAGTGCTGGGGCTCAGGGTGAGACCTGGGGATTGCGCAAGATGGCTGGTGGAGGTTGAGACATGTTGTGCAGCATGGAAGGTCTTGCTCTGGAAGCGCAGAGACATGTAGCGATGAGGCGGTGAGCAGGTGAGCAGAAGCGGGGCATGGTGTGTGGAGGTCAAGTTGGAGTGATGCATGATCATGATGTGTGATGGGGGTCTCGGCATGGGCTGAGGGAGTGCCAGGTGTTGCTGGCATGAGCACTGATGTGGCAGCTGCAATTAGGGAAGCGCGAATAGCCAAGGCCAGCACTGATATGGCGGTCATGGGCAGTGTGATAGCTGAGGCCGGCGCTGATGTGGCAGTCATGGCGGTGATGGCCAGGAGGATGCCGATGGTGGTAGTGGTGATAAGACCCAGTTTGTATCAAAAGGCATACTAACAATTTTCCTGGCACAACCGCATGGATTAGTGGTTAGCATGCACTATAGATTACTGGCCACCCCCTTCAAAAGCTGAGGTTCAAGCCCCCGGCCTATACTTGGTGTATTTTTCATCATTATTTTTTGATTTATTTACTTTATTTTCTTGACCCCAAGGTTTTGCTGGCATTGCCGTTGTTCCCTAGTAACCACCATTATTCCACTATATTGACATTTGGGCGATTCCATACTTACTTTTTGGCATTTTTAACATGACAGACAGCTTGACTGACACTGTTAGGCATCACTAAGAGCTGATGGACATTTTCCTATATAAAAGATTGTGGTCTACTGTTTACTTACTAGTTTTCCATGTTGGCGCCTCAAGGGTCGCTAACGGTGATAAGACCCAGGTTGTATCAAGAGGTGTACTAACGATTTTCCTGGCACAACCACATGGATTAGTGGTTAGCACCTCTATGGATTACTGGCCACCCCCTTCAAGAGCTGAGGTTCGAACCCCGGGGCCCACCTTTGGCATAATTTTTACCAGTTTTGTCGGCGTTGCCGCCGTTTCCTAGTAACTGCCATCATTCCACTATATTGACATTTGGGCGATTTCATACTAATTTTTGACATTTTTTTGACATGGCAGACAGCTTGACTGACGCCATTAGGCGTCGCTAAGAGCTGATGAGCAGTTTCCTATATAAAAGATTGTGGCCTGTTGTTTACCTACTAGTTCCCTGTGTTAGCGCCTCAAGGGTCGCCAATGGCGACCTCACCTACACTTTACTATATATACTGTACTCATAGCATGCAAAATAACAAGTTACCTTCACCAACGCCTCTTACGCTTGAGCTTCAGAGCTCATTTTTAGTTCATTCTCAGTTTACTCTATGCCAAGCACACTTTTGCACAGTGTTCTTGTCTCACCACTGGACCTACGCCAGTGTACCAGGAATCCTTATGCCTTGCAACTGCGGCAGGCATTCAACCTTTGGCGACTACGCTAAGATTCCCTTCACTACTTTCCTTACCGCTGCCCTCCACTAACCTGTTTCTGGGACCCTGCCCGACTTGCCTCAACTAGCGAGCCCAACGCTACCCGCCTTGTGATTGCCTACCCCAACACCACAAGGTACAATTTTGGGCGTCATCAACGGCAACCTCACCTACACTTTACTATATATACTGTACTTATAGCATGCAAAATAACAAGTTATCTTCACTGTTACCTCTTACGCTTGGGCTTTAGAGCTCAATTTCATCTCTTATAAGTCTACTCTACTCCAAGCACACTTTTGTACAGTGTCCTTGTCCCGCCACTGGGTTTACGCCAGTGTACTATGCATTCCTATGCCTTGCAACTGCAGCAGGCACCTTACACTTGGTAACCATGCTAAGCTTACTCTCATTACTTCCTTATCACTGCTCTCCGCTAACCTGTTTTCTAGGACCCTGCCTAGCTCACCTCAAATAGTGAGCCCAACGCTTTACGCCTTGTGACTGCCTACCCAGACACCACTTGGTACAATTTTGGGTGTCATCAGTGGCTGGTGGTGGTGATAGGCAGTGATGATTAGGGGTTGTCAAGGTGGTTAACCAGGTAGCGGTCCAGGCCCTAGACAGTTGTGGAGGTGGGTTTGGAGGGTTTGGAGTCCCAGGGCTGTGCCTAAGTCCTGGAGGTCAGTAGTGGGTCGTGACACAAGATTAAAGTTAGCTTTAGTCATGTATACAGTTGTACTTACACTGATAAGCCCTGAGTTGTGTCAAAAGGAGTACTGACATATTTCCTGACACAGGCTTGTGGACTAATGGTCAGTGCACCCTATGGTCCACCTAGTACCAGTACCCTCCCAAGAGCAGGGTTCAAATCCTTGGACAAGTACTTTTAGTATCACATTATATTTTTTTTACTTATTTTTACCTTACTTTCTTGACCCTAAGGTTTCACCAACCTTACCACTGCACCTTAGCAACTGTCATCATTTTGATGATGCTGACAGTTGGTGATTTCATACCTACTTTTGACATCCTGACATGACAGACAGCTTGATTGGTGCTGCCAGGCATCACCAAGGTCTGATTGACATTTTTCTATATAAAAAGTTGTTGATTCTTGTTTACTTACTGAGTTCACCACTTTGGCAACCTTTAGTCGGTAACAGCAACTTTGCTTACAACTTAGTATATATACTGTACTTATACACTGCAAAAAGTTACCTTCACACTCCATCTCATATACTTGGGCTTCAGAGCTCAATTTAGTCCATCCTCAGCTTACTTTATGCCAAAGTGCCATTATTAGTGCTTTGTTTCACCACTGGAAGTACATCAGTATTCTAGTCTACTATGCACTCTGCAACTACAGCAGGCTTCTAGTGCTTGGTGACTATGCTAAGCACCACCTTCTCACTTCTTTACTGCTGCCCTCTGCTCACTTATCTTCTGGGCCTGGTTCTCCTCAACTAGCAAGCCTGATGCTACATCCTTTCCACCTTGTGCTTGCCTACCCAGACACCACTTGGCACAATTTCAGGCGTCATCAATGCCTCTGCTGCCCACTGATGCACTACACCAAGCAGCAGAGATCCTTGGACTTATTTTCTTTAGATTCCCCTCTGCTAAGTGATTAGTTACCATTGTATTGTTGATTATCAGTCCTGATATATATAACTTTGGATTCCCCTCTGCTAATTGTGTGATCGAGCCACAACTTCCAAAGGTCACCCTTACAAGACCTATCCTTTGTTGTGAGTGTACTTACTCATTGTCAATCCAATCCCCTTTTACATGTTCTTGGTTATATAAAGAAGACACTCAATTATTGCATCACTTATCCATGGGATCCAGAGAACTTACTCAAACCCATTGGGTATGTTGACACAGATTATAGGGGAGATCTAGACACCAGAAGGTCAACTGGAGGCTATGCATGCATGATGTCTGGAGGAGCTGTGTCCTGAAGCTCAAAGAGACAGCACACAGTTGCACTCTCCACCACAGAGGCAAAATATATGGCACTTATGTGAGGTGCTCAACAAGGCCTCTGGATGCATAATTTTCTGACCAAAATCAACCTAGAACAACTTCTCCAAGTCTATCTCAATGCCAACAGCTGTTCTTCCATCACACTAGCCAAATCAACAAAGAGATATGCATGAACAAAGCACATCGACATTGGATATTAAACACAATGTAACTCAGTTGGTGTGTTAATGACTCTATTAGCTTATGTACCTATTAAACACAATGTAACTATGTAATGTGAATGAGTGCATAGGTCTGTGTTATGTATTTGCTCACCTCAGTCAGTATGTTAACAATTGAGGTGTTCCATGTTCTGAATCTGCTTGTACAAGTCCTAACTATACAATTTTTCCAATTCCTTATTTCTACTTCTCTTTGCAGCAGTGGCATTGAATCATGTGCCACAATGCACCCCCTTAATCTATCTCCAACATTAGACAATACTACATACATGAGTGAGTTTCAGAAGGTGACATCAAGATCCTACCTGTGGTGTCAACTAAAAACCTCACCAATATCTTCATTAGATCACTTGGCTGGAGCATGCATGAGTACCTCATACAAAAGATGGGGCTGCGGAACCACTTGTCAACATGGCATCTGGGGGAGTGTTGAGAGAAATGCCTCATTGCAATCAAAAGTTAGTCTAATTTATCTATCAACTGACATTACCAAATTGAGCTGTGTCGCAACTCATGAGGCTCAGTTTTCCTTTTATTTATTTTAATAACAGTACAAATTTTATTTACCCAACTCTATAAATATGCCTTACAATTTTTGCCACCCTCAGCTGTTCCATCACTTACTGTGGGACTACTGAAGCTTACATTTATCTTGTGTTTCTACACTCTTTAGTAGACACCACTTGGCACATTTTGGGCACTAACACTGCACTAGGCAATGGAGATTTTGAAACTTATTTTCTTTAGATTTCCCTCTGCCAAGTAATGTCAAGTTCTGCTGACCACAGGGGCTCAGTCCACTGGGTGAGTACCTTACATGGTGAGCACTGTGTTCACAGACACAGAGTACTGGCAAGAGCGTAAGGCATAGGAGACTGAAGTGGGGCCAGAGGCATGAGCAAGGAGTCGCTGGTCATGCCAGGATAGAGGGTGAGTGCTGGTGAGGGGTGGAGGACGAGTGCTGGAGGTAGGCATGAGTCCCGAAGAGGCAAGAAAATGAAACAAGCGAGCACTGGTGCATGAGTAAGTCCTGGGCATTAACAAATAAAGAGTTGAGTGAGCATGGGGACTTGGCGAGTCCCGGGGATGGAAGCAAGAAGAGCAGAGATCAAGTGAGCCAAAAGGGGAAGGAGTTGAGATAAGATAAAGGGAAGTGGAAACAGAACAAGTTGAGACTTGAGGCGGGAGACAAAAGAGACAAGGGGAACTTAGAGGTCGACAAAGAGAGGAAGAGTAAAGCAGGGATGGAATTAGAGTAAGAGACGAGTAGAGATGACAAATAGGAGAAGATACAAGACGAGTACGATAATAAATGAAGCAGAGTCAAAAAAAACAGAGATCAGAATGCATGAGACTACAAGATAGAGGTGAAACATGATGAAACAATATCAGAGGCACGGTAATATCAAGACTAGAGTACTACTTGCTACTCTACAACTTATATACTGTGCAGTAAGTAGGCCCCAAGGCTCAGGCCCGGGTCCTGGTGGCGAGTCGCAGTACCAGGGCTTGGGGTGAGACCCAGGGATTGCGCGGGGCGGTGGTGGAGGTTGAGACATGTTGTGCAGCATGGAAGGTCTTGCACTTGGAATGCAGAGACACACAGCAGCAATGCGGTGAGGAGGTGAGCAGAAGCGGGGTGTGGCATGCGGAGGTTGGGTCAGTGGTGATGCATGATTGTGATGCATGATGGGGGTCTCAGCACAGGCCAGGAGAGTGCCGAGTGTTGCTGGCACCAGCACTGATGTGGCGGCTGCAGTTGGGGAAGTGCCAGGAATAGCCAGGGCCAGCGCTGATGTGGTGGTCATGGTGCTGATGGCCAAGGGGGATGCCGGGGGTGGCAGTGACTGGTGGTGGTGATGGGCAGTGATGGCCAGGGGTTGCCAAGGTGGTCTGGCCAGGTAGCGGTCTGGGCCCAGGGTGGTTGTGGAGGTGGGTTTGAGGGGGTTGAAGTCCCGGGGTCAGTAGCGGGTCATGACAAGTAATTTGTTACCACTGTACCATTGTTATAATTTCTAATAAAATCTTTGGATTTGTCAAGTGATCACAATAATGTATCCTTTTCTTTCTAACAATTTTGGTAAGTTCACCAATGGCTTCTCAAAGCTTTTTTACAATGCCCTTCTCGACCTCATCTAGTCTTTCCATACTCTGTTCATAGTCCAATGTCATCTCCAATTTATCCACAACTCTCTCTAAATCCACTAAATTTCCTTCATGGTCCAGCCATGCCTCATCTTTGCTTGAGATCAACTTCTGATCACCAGTAGTGTTTTGATCCTTAGCTTTAAATTCATTTCTGAGGGTGTTCAGGTCTTTCTTTAGAACTTCAAGAGGTTTTAGAGGCATAATTTTGGAATTGCATCGAAACAAACATGAAAAAAAGACCATAATAACAACTGTTATTTGGCTCACTAACAATAATGAAAAGTATGGGTTTTGCATTTGGAAAACCTATGGATTATGGTATTCAACAGAGTATGGGTTGTGGGTTGCATTTCCCCGCAGACCAAGTTGGTCAACACATAAACCTATGGGGTTTCAAAGAGTATGGGTTTTACCCTTTATGGGTTGTAGAGTAAAACGACAGTTTTAGTCCTCAGTCACTAATGTGGTTGACTACATATAGATTACCTGTAGAGTAAAACGACAGTTTTCGTCTGTAGCAAACAGTAAGTAAATGTCGCAGAGGTAAATAAGAATCAGCTCACCCTCAATCACTAATGTGGTTGACTGCGGGGACATTATTTGTGTACGACAAATTATACCAAAAGAAAAACCAAAGACTAGTAAATACCGATCGAGCAGTGTGGCTGAACGCAGAGGTGTTGGGAGGTAATCCATAAAAGGAAATATCCTGACACAGCCAGACATCGGGTAAGTCATTCCTCAACATGTGTTATGAGAGAGGCGACTGTATTGATCACATGAAGAAGAGGAAAAATAAGTTTCGATGTACTGATGGTGGCTACCCACATATGCGGACGGACTTCTGGTGGCGCATGCGTCTGGCGCAGTCTTACCTCAATAACATGATCTGACGATAGACAGCACCCTTTATATGAACTGAGGTCGAGCAATACATATATTAAGACACATACATACTGACTACGATAATGCCGTAGTTATCAACGTTGATCTCTCAGGTATAATTTCAATGTAGTCACTTGTAACAGACTGAGGTTATCAACTTACATCAATGTCCTGGTCGAATTATAACAGTACTGACTTCCATGAGGGTGCATGTCATAGAAATCTGGCCGACCTAGAGAAGCAATATGAACATGGCTCGGAATATTCCAAGAACATATAATGAACTCACAATTTTGTCCGACACGCAGCAATAAATGTCACCATAGCACCACGGGCGAGCGCGAGGTATGCGATCACATTTCTCTATTTAAATATCATGAATCAGATGAGTATTCAGCGTACAATAGACAAAGGATTGTTACATACTTTCAAGTGGACCGATCTCGCTCATAGAACGGAGAATGCCACCCAAGACGCCCGAACCATCGTCGACCTATGCATAATACAAGTAAGAGAACATGGTTTCTAGTAGAGAATACGAAATATGTCTACATCCTTGCAGCATTTGATCGTGCCACCATTGCAACTCCTGGGCGGGCCATCGGTGGGAAGAGCGATGATGACAGGGAGAACAAAGAGGACAGCGGTAGCAAGACGAGCGAACATTGTCGAATCAAGGGTTGAACGTAGTTATTCGATTAGGACACAGGTGAAAAGTCGCTGGACTGATGATTACAACTTGCTCTCTTATACCTTTTCGCTTCCTACTCTGAAACAGCAATCCAAATACTCTTTGCCTAGTTTAATACTTTATGTCAATCCCATAAGTATTACTTGTCATGGAAAATTGATGAAGCCCAGACTGGGACAAATGAAGATGCTTTGGCGTAATGCTCGAAGAAACTCGTCGATGGAAGTATGAAGTCCATACTATTAGGCGAACAATATCAAACTGCCACCTAGTCAGATTACATCCAATGGAAGTCCACCAGGTTGTTGGCATCATTGTCACGACTAGGTGACAAAACCTAGGAAGCACAGACTCGATATAGACATGAGTTTACGAAGTCAGAAATGACCTAGAATCCAGACTGAGTTGAGAACCTTCCAACACATTTGACTTGCGTCTGATTTGATCGGTGGGGGATCGGCGCTTTTGGAACTGCCAGTCAAGTCGTCAGGCCTAACATGGTATCATTACTGGTGCGACCTCAACTCTCGTGTAGCGAAGGTAGATATCACAATAGTAACACGTCCTGTACTTAGCCAAACCAGCCCGGATCGAAAAGCTGTATACAGACCAGCGCCTGACTCCAGCTTACTCATAGAAAAGTGAATGATTCGGTAGTCAAAGTGGTACAACGTAAAACTAAGTACCACTAGTATTGTCCGAAGTTTCTTTGCTTCAATAGTTCACATGATCGCTTAAAGGTTGATGTTGAGGGGAGTGCATTGCAAAGCAACCAGGGCGTTCTAGAAAACCGATATATGAACATGGCTTGAAGTAAACCAAGAACAAGTATAGATATACTCACGACGTTGTTGTTGTTGCAGCAAGCAACCTGACCGGTGCACGACTTACCATTTATACCAACAAGACTGATGGGGTTGCAGTTCACTAAGGCAACGTCATGATTCAGACTTGCGTTCCAACTTTCGAAAGAGGACAGATTTGACTACTAACCGTCGATTGGAACGCTCAAGCTCCCAAGGCCAAGGCCGAGGAGGGAACCCAAGACACCCTGATTGCCAGAAGGCTCGGACTATGCATGATGCGGATCAGAGAAGAAGACATCCAGAGCACATGAAGTATGCTCACGCTTGAAGGGTCGTTGCAGCACATCACATCGCCACCAGAGCAACTGTCCAAGGGAGCGGCCATGATGGCAGGGATAGCAATGAGGAAGACGGTAGCGAGTGTTAGAATGTCGAGGATGTGATAGTGTGAAGGGTACCGCGTACAGGTGGCCAGCAGGTGCCAGGGACATTGAACTACACAATGGCCAGGGACGCTGAGCCACCGGTTGCTTTGTCCAGA
>JAGGAQ010006642.1:0-10254 GCA_017657225.1 Termitomyces sp. T69sscA
GGCACTCGTCTTTCCCCCTCCCCGGCACTCGTCTCACCCACCGGCACTCCCGGCACTCCTCTACGCACCTTCCCCCGCCCCGCTTCGGTCTCCTACGCCTCGTGCTACCCCCGGTGCTCTGTGTTCGTGCACAGTGAATTGACGTAAGGTGGATTCGCCCAGTAGACTGAGCCCCCGAGGTCAGCGGAACCTGACAGTCTCGTATTGTTTCTACTCGCCTCGTCCTCTAATCTATTCTATTCTGCTCCCCTCTCCCTTTCTACTCTAAGTTCTCTTGGTTCTTCTGTTCCCAGCCCCTCTTCTCAACTTAATCTATTCCATCTCCCCTTATCTTATCTCGACTCTTTCCCCTTTTGGCTGCTTAGTTTCCCCAATTCTGTTTCCACCCCCAGGACTCGCTAAGTCCCCATGCCCATTACCTTTTGAACCCCAGGACTCGCTCACTCACTGGCGCTCGCTCGTCCCATCCCCTTGTACTCCCAGGACTCGCGCCAACCCCTGGCACTCGTTCTCTACCCTCCCTGGCATTTGCCCACTTACTGGTGCTACCAGCACTCCCCCACATACCGCCCCTGCCCCGCTTCGGTCTCCTATGCCTCATGCCCTCCTGGTGCTCTGCGTCTGTGTACATGGTGATCACCACGTAAGGTATTCGCCCAGTGGACTGAGCCCCCATGGTCAGCGAAACCTGACAGACCCCATGCCAAGTTACATAATGCAAGAAAGTAGCATATATAGTGTAAGAGTTGTTACTTGGAACCTCAGTTGTTGTTGATGCAACTGAGGTATGATCTGTTTAATATTTATATTGAGTATGTACTTACACATTTACTAAGTGAATAACTTGTAATGGGTAAAACAAATATAGTCGTTGTTGATGCAACTGAGTGAATAAGTTGTAATACTATTACCCTTGGATTGTGCACAATTTTCCTGGGGGTAATAGGCCTCCACCATACTCGCACTATGCAGAGGAAGGTCAAATGGTTCTCGAGACATTGCTTCACAAATGTCACTTTTCTTGATCATAGCATAACTATGTCTGCGACAATGAAGAAAGAGGGGCACCCTCAGCAAAAGCAGAATGGTGACACTTCCAACTCAGTGCCTATTATAGGAGCAGAGGACTGCTTGATGAAGAAGCTGTACTGGGTGTCCTATATAAAATAAATAAAGAAATAAAGAATACACAAGGCACAAATGACATACTGTGCTAAGCCATGAGTAGATGAGCCAGGAACAATGATAAGACTGCTGGAAGATGTCACAATCTGCTACTGACCTCCAGCATTTAACCCCAGCCATGACCATCCTAGGCCCAGACTGCTACCCGACCAGCCACTTTGGCAGCCCCTGGCCATCACTGCCCATCACTGCCACCAGCCACTGCTACCCCCGGCATTCTTTGGCCATCACCACCCACAACCGCCACATCAGTGCTGGTCCTGGCTATTCTCAGTGCTTCTCAACTGCAGCTGCCACATCAGCGCTTCCCCCAGCCTGTGCTGATGCCTCACTTGGCTACCACCAACATGCCCATCACACATCACAACTGTGCATCACCATCGGTCAGACCTCCACTGATGAGGCCTGAAATTGTACCAAGTGGTGTCAGGGCAGGCAAACACAAGGTGGAAGGGAAATAGTGTTAGGCTTGCTAGTTGAGGAGAACTGGGCAGGGTCTCAGAAGACAAGTTAGTGGAGAGCAGTAGTAAGGAAGTGGGAAGGTGATGCTTAGCATAGTCACCAAGCGTTAGAGGCCCACCACAGCTGCAAGGTGCATAGTAAACTAGGACACCAGCATACTTTCAGTGGCAAAACACAGCACTAACAATGGCACCTTGACAGAGAGTAAGCTGAGGACGAACTAAATTGAGCTCTGAAGCCCAAGTGTAAGAGATGGAGGATGAAGGTAACTTGTTATTGGCAGTGTATAAGTACAGTATATATACTAAGTTGTAAGCAAAGTTGCTGTTGGTGACTAAAGGTTGCCAAAGCAGTGAACTTGGTAAGTAAACAATGACCAACAATCTTTTATATAGGAAAATGTCCATCAGCTGGTGCTAATCAAGCTGTCTGTCATGTCAAGATGTCAAAAAGTAGGTATGCAATCACTAACTGTCAGTGTCATTAGAATGATGACAGTTGCTAGGGTGCAGCAGTAAGGTCAGTGAAACCTTGGGGTCAAGAAAGTAAGGTGAAAATAAGTACAAAGAATATAATGCAATAGTAAAAGTGCTGGTCCAGAAATTTGAACCCCATGCTTAGGAGGGCACTAGGTGGACCATAGGGCGTGCTGACCACTAGTCCACAAGCCTGTGCCAGGAAATATGTCAGTACTCCTTTTAACACAACTTGGTAATACGACCCAGGTTGTATCAAAAGGCGTACTGATGTTTTGACTGGCACAGCTGGGTGGACTAATGGTTAGCATGACCTCTGGTTTACCTGGCGTCCTTCCAAAAGGCTAAGGGTTTGAACCCTGGGACAAACACTTAGTGTATTTTTTATCATTATTTTTTGATTTATTTTACCTTACTTTTTTGACTCCAAGGTTTCACCGGCCTTGCCGCTGCACCCTGGTAACCACCATCATTCACAATGCTGACTGTCAGGTTCCGCTGACCTCGGGGGCTCAGTCTACTGGGCGAATCCACCTTACAGCTAGCTATTCACCATGTACAAACACAGAGCACCGGGAGTAGCGCGAGGCGTAGGAGACCGAAGCGGGGCGGGGAAGGGTGCGTGGAAGGGTGCTGGGAGTGCCGGTGGGTGAGACGAGTGCCGGGGAGGGGGAAGGACGAGTGCCGGGGGTTGGCGCAAGTCCCAGGGATGCGAGAGAACGAGACGAGCAAGCGCCGGGAGTGAGCGAGTCCCGGGGATCAAGAGAAAAGCAGACGAGGGGACTTAGCAAGTCCCGGGGATAGAAGCAGAGCCGGGGAAATCGAATAGCTAAAAGGGGAAAGGTCGAGATAAGATAGCGGGGAAAGGAAACGATTAAGTCAAAGAGGAGAGAGCCGGGGATGAAGAGTCAAGAGAACTTAGAGTGGAAAAGAGAAAAGAGGACAACGAGAATGGATTAAGAGTACGAGACGAGTGGAAACGAGATAGATAGTCGAAACAAGATGAGTACGAGAAAAGAAGCAAGTAAAGTAAGGAAACCGGGGCACGCGAGAGACGAAACAGAGACGAACACAGACAGACAAGACAGGGTTATGGTAATATCAAGACTAGAGTACCTACTTACTACTCTGCGCCTTATATACTACGTAGTATGTATGGGCCGGGGGTCAGGCCCAGGTTCCAGCAGCGGGTTGTGGTGCCGGGGCTTGGGATGAGACCCAGGGGTCGTGCGGGACGGGGCGAGGCTAAGACATGTTGCGTGGTGCGGAGGTCTCATACTGGAAGCGCAGAGACACGCAGTGGTGGTGCTGTGAGGAGGGAGCGGGAGCGGGGCGTGGCGAGCGGAGGTCGGCGGCAGTGATGCGCAATCATGATGCGTGATGGGGGGTCTCAGCGTGGGTCGGGGGTGACGAGTGGTGCCGGCGCTGGTGTGATGTGATAGCTGAGACCTGGCGCTGATGTGGCGGTCACGGCGGTGATGGCTGGGGGGTGCCGCGAGTGGCGGTGGCTGTGGCGTTGACGGGCGGTGATGGCCGGTGATGGCTGGGGGAGTTGGCCGGGTAGCGGTCCGGGCCCGGGGCGGCTGTAGGGGTGGTTTTGGGAGCACTAGAGTCCCGGGGCCGGGGCTGAGTCCCAGGGATTGGTAGTGGGTCGTGACACTGACATTTTGGTGATTTCATACCTACTTTTTGGCATTTTGACATGACAGACAGCTTGACTGGCGCCACTAGGCGTTGCTAAGGTCTGATGGACATTTTCCTATATAAAAGATTGTGTGCTATTATTTACTTACTAGTTTGCCACTTTGGTGACCCAAGAGTCACCAACAGCGACTTTGCTTACAATTTACTATATATACTGTACTTATATCCTGCAAATAACAAGTTACCTTCCAAGTTACCTTCACCCTTTATCTCTTATGCTTGGCTTCAGAGCTCAATTTTGCCCTTCTTAAGCTTACTCTATGCCAGAGCACTATTGTATGCACTCTGTTTTGCCGCTGAAAGTATGCCAGTGTCCTAGCCCTTTACACACTTTGCAATTATGGCAGGCATCTCACGCTTGGTGACTACACTAAGCATCACCATAACACTTTCTTACTGCTGTCCTCTGCTAACTTGTTTTCTGGGACTCTGCCTGGCTCACCTCCACTAGTGAGCCTGACGCTATTTGCCTTGTGATTGCCTATCCAGACACCACTTGGTACAATTTTGGGTGTCATCAACTTGGAGCCCACTGTGAGGGACTAGGGCAGAATTCTGCCAGAGACACGCTTCCAGAGGCAGTGCTGCCTTGCACAACAATCAGAAGGCGCCATCATCCCTTTCCACTTAGCGCCATCTACCCCACAGTTGCTAGGAGCTTTACCACTGATAATGCCCAGAATTGTACCAAGTGGTGTCAGGGTAGGCAGTCACGAGGCAAGTAGCGTCAAGCTTGCTAGTAGAAGTGAGCCAGGCAGGGTCCCAGAAGACAAGTTAGTGGAGGACAGCAGTAAGGGAGTGGTAAGGGGATGCTTAGCGTAATTGCCAAGCATACAATGCCTGCAATAGTTGCAAGGCGCATAGATGACAAGGACACTGGCATACTCCCAGTGGCGAGACAAGGACACTGTACAATAGTGCTCTTGGCGTAGAGTAAGCTTAAGAAAGGCTGAATTGAGCTCTGAAGCCTAAGCGTAAGAGGTAAATGGTGAAGGTAACTTGTTATTTGCAGGCTATAAGTACAGTATATATAGTAAAGTGTAAGCAAAGTCGCTGTTGGCAACCCTTGGGTCACCAACATGGGGAACTAGTAAGTAAATAGTAGGCAACAATCTTTTATATAGAAAAGTGTCTATCAGACCTTAGCAACGCCTAGTGGTGCCAGTCAGGCTGTTTGTCGTGTCAAAAATGCCAAAAAGTAGGTATGAAATCACCAAAATGTCAACGTTGTGAAATGATGGTGGTTACCAGGGTGCGGCGGCAAAGCCGGCAAAACCTCGGGTCAAGAAAATAAGGTAAAATAAGTCAAAAAATAATAATGAAAAATATGCCAAGTGTATGTTTGGGGTTTGAACCTCAGCTTTTTGAGGAGGCACCAGGTAATCCATAGGGCGCACTAACCACTAATCCATATGACTGTCCCAGTGAAATCATTAGTACGCCTTTTGATACAACCTGGGTCTTATCACCGCCTACAACTCTTCTTGAAGAACTCCATCAAGCTCATGCAGACCTTACTACATGTCATGACCTGCTACCAACTCCCAGGACTTAGCCCCAGCCCCAGGACTCCAACCCCCTCAAAACAACCCTCACGACCACCCTGGGCCTGGACCGCTGATGATGCCCAAAATTATACCAAGTGGTGTCTGGGTAGGCAGTTACAAGGTGTAAAGCATTGGGCTTGCTAATTGAGGTGAGCCAGGCAGAGTCCCAGAAAACAGGTTAGCGGAGGACAGCGATAAGGGAGTAGTGAAGGTAAGCTTAGCATAGTCGCCAAGTGTAGGGTGCCTGCCACAGTGCAAAGCGTAAGAATTCCTAGTACACCGGCGTAGATCCAGTGGTGAGACAAAGGACACTGTACAAAAGTGCGCTTGGTGTAGAGTAGACTTATAAGAGACTAGATTGAGCTCTGAAGCCCAAGCGTAAGAGGTGATGGTGAAGGTAATTTGTTGTTTTGCATGCTATAAGTACAGTATATATAGTAAAGTGTAGGCGAGGTCACTGTTGGCGACTCTTGAGTCGCCAACACAGGGAACTAGTAAGTAAACAGTAGACTACAATCTTTTATATAGGAAAATGTCCATCAGCTCTTAGCGACGCCTAACGGTGTTAGCAAGCTGTCTGCCATGTCAAAAATACCAAAAAGTAAGTATGGAATCACCCAAATGTCAATATAGTGGAATGATGGCAGTTACTAGGGAACGGTGGCAATGCCGGCAAAACCTCGGAGTCAAGAAAATAAAGTAAATAAATCGAAAATAATGGTGAAAAATATGCCAAGCGTGGGCTGGAGGTTCGAACCTCAGCTTTTTGAAGGGGGGTGGCTGGTAATTCATAGGGCACACTAACCACTAATCCATGTGGTTGTGCCAGGGAAATTGTTAGTACGCCTTTTGATACAACCTGGATCTTATCACTGCTACCTGGCTACCACCTTGGCAACCCTCGGTGATAAGACCCAGGTTGTATTAAAAGGCGTACTAACAATTTTCTGGCACAACTGCATGGATTAGTGGTTAGTGTGCCCAATGGATTATCGGCCACCCTCTCAAAAGCAGAGGTTTGAACCCTTGGCCCACCCTTAGGGTATTTTTCACCAGTATTTTTCCATTTATTTACTTTATTTTCTGATTTATTTTCTTGACCCCGAGGTTTTGCCGGCGTTGCCGGCGTTCCCTAGTAACCGCCATCATTCTACTATATTGACATTTGGTCAATTCTATACTTACTTTTGGCATTTTTGACATGGCAGACAGCTTGACTGACGCCGTTAGCATCGCTAAGAGCTGATGGACACTTTCCTATATAAAAGATTGTGGTCTACTGTTTACTTACTAGTTCCCCATGTTAGCGCCTCAAGGGTCACCAACGGTGACCTCACCTACACTTTACTATATATACTGTACTTATAGCCTGCAAAATAACAAGTCACCTTCACCGTTACCTCTTACGCTTGGGCTTCAGAGCTCAATTTAGTCTCTTCTAAAGTCTACACTACACCAAGCACACTTTTGTATAGTGTTCTTTGTCTCGCCGCTGGACCTATGCCAGCGTACCAGGAATCCTTACACCTTGCAACGCTATGCTAAGCTTCTCTTCACTACCTCCTTACCATTGTCCTCCGCTAATCTGTTTCTGGGACCCTGCCCGGCTCACCTCAACTAGCGAGCCCAACGCTAACTGCCTTGTGACTGCCTACCCAGACACCACTTGGTACAATTTTGGGCATCATCAACTTGGAGCCCACCACGAGGGGTTAGGGCAGAATTCCGCCAGAAACATGCTTCCAGAGGCAGTGCTGCCTTGCACAACAATCTGAAGGCACCATCATCCTGTTCCACTTAGCACCATCCACCCCACAGTTGCCTGGTGCCTTACCACTGATGACCCTGTTGGAAGAACTTCATTAAGCATACAAAGATCTTACCGCAGACGACATCGAGGACCTCTTTCCGCACAGCATTGACTTCACAGTTAGCCCTGAAAACTCCCTCTACTCACCCCTTGCTGACGTACAGTCCTACACCCCACTATCACCCCTTACCCCATTATCCCAGTTATTTGATTCCGCTATCCCTTCTCTATTCGCTAAAAATACACCAACAATCTTATCCCCCACGCCAACTATACAAATATCCTTGCTGACTTTCATGGAACCTACCACCCAACGCATGCTCCCTCGTAACCACTTCTCTGCACCAAAGTGGGACGAGTCAAAACTCAGGGAACTCACTCAATACTTCAAGGAGTTAGAATACCTCTTCAGGGACTGCAGCATTACTGACCACACCCAAATGAAGGAATACGCGGCAAGATACATCATGTACAACACAGCTGAGACTTGGACTGGCCTTCCCAAGTTCGTGGCAACCACCGTACCTGTTGGTGACCAAGCAGCTACCGCTATATCTTACAAAAACTGAAAGGAAGCTGTGATCTGCTTGTACCCTGGCGCTGAAGAGTCTACACGCTATACAGTGAATGAGCTTCACCAGTTGGTCCAAGACAATTTTGACCTTAGCGCATATACCTTTGGCACCTTCTTGATGTACTACCGTGAATTCCAAAAGATCTCCTGGTGGTTACTCCAGCATGGCAAGATCCACGCTAATGAGGAACGACGCTTATTCCAACAAGGAATTCCAACTTCACTATGGGCAAAGATCACTAGGCGACTAGAAATTCTTAAGCCAACACATCACTCCGAGGATCCATACAATGTTAAAGACATTTACAAGGCAGGTAACTGGCACCTAAAGGGTACTGACACGAGTTTAAGCATACCCCGTGCTAAGGGAATCCTACCAGTCCCAACCCAGCCACAGGCCGCCAACAACACAGTCACTACCAACAGTTACATCAAAAAGGAAGACATGGAAGCCGCCATTAGTGTCGCAGTCACATCAGCTATGACACAAATTGAAACCATGATTAATACCCAGCTCAGTACCCCTCGTACTCCTAACGCTGCTAACAGTCTTTGCCATTTTTGTGGTGAACTAGGCCACACCATGAGCAGAGGACGGTGCAACACCTTGGAACAATACATCTGCTTAGGATGGGTGAGGCGTGGTACAGACAGCAAGGTAGTCCTCTCTACTGGCGCCAACATCCCCAACTATCCGGAGCTCAAGTCCTACCAAGAAAGAGTCGACGAATAGCACAGGTGCAATGCCAGCAATGTTGCCACAGGTACCCTTAGTGGCAACACCAACCCCAATGCAAATCAGCATGTCCAGCAGCAGTTAATCCATGAGGTGTTACATTTGGATAGTGTTGGGGATAAGGGAGGCTTGTCAAAGGAAAGTCGTATAGCAGCTCTTGAGATGGAGTTGACGCTCTCAAGAACCAGGTATTCGATGGAATAGAAGTGCCAAGGCCCAAGCAGCCGTTGAAGGGCTACAAACCCATGGCAACCATTGCCAATGACCCTGCCCCATCTGCGCCAGAAGCCCCTTCAGCCCCTACCAGCACTGCTCCTGCCGACAACACGCTACCCATTGATGATGCCCAAAATTGTACCAAGTGGTGTCTGGGTAGGCAGTCACAAGGCGGTCAGCGTTGGGCTCGCTAGTTGAGGTGAGCTGGGCAGGGTCCCAGAGATAGGTTAGCGGTGTCACAACCCACTACCGACCCCCAGGACTCAGCCCTGGCCCCGGGACTCCAACCCTCTCAAAACGACCCCCACAACCACCCTGGGCCCGGACCGCTACCCAGCCAACTCCCTCGGCAGCCCCCAGCCATCACCGGCCATCACCAGCCGTCACCACCACCAGCCACTGCCACCTGTGGCATCTCCAGCCATCATCACCCATCACCGCCGTCACCGCCACAGCCACCGCCACTTGCAGCATCCCCTGGCCATCACTGCCATAACAGCCACATCAGTGCCAGTCTTGGCTATCACACCGCTCATAGCCGCCACATCAGCGCTGGCACCACCCATCACCCCTGGCCTACGCTGAGACCCCCATCACGCATCACAATCACGCATCACCGCCGACCCAACTGATATTACCATGGCCCCATATTGTTTTGCTGTGTTTTCGTCTTGGTCTTGTTTTCTCGCATGTCCCAGTCTCACCATTTCTACTTGCTTCTTTTTCTTCTCGTACTCATCTTGTATTGTCTCCCTGCCTTGTCTCTACTCGCCTTGTTCTCTAATCTATTCTATTTTGCTCTTCTCTCCCCTTCTACTCTAAGTTCTCCTGGCTCTTCTGTTCCCGACTCCTCTTCTCAACTTAATCTGCTCCATCTCCCTTTATCTTATCTTGACCCTTTCCCCTTTTGGCTGCTTAGTTTCCCCGACTCTGCTTCCATCCCCGGGACTTGCTAAGTCCCCGTGCCCATTACCTTTTGAACCCTGGGACTCGCTCGCTCACCGGCGCTCGCTCGTTCCATCCTCTTGTGCTTCTGTGACTCACGCCAACCCCCAGCACTCGTCCTCCATCCTCCCCCAGCACTCGCCCACTCACCGGCACTACTGGCACTCCCCTACATACCGCTCCCGCCCTGCTTTGGTTTTCTACTACGCCTCGCGCCCTACCGGTGCTCTGCGTCAGTGGACACGGTGATCACTACATAAGGTATTTGCCCAGTGGACTGAGCCTCCATGGTCAGCGGAACCTGACAAGCGGGGGGACAGCAGTAGTGAAGGGAAGCTTAGCGTAGCTGCCAAGCGTAGTGTGCTTGCCACAGTTGCAAGGTGTAAGGATTCCTGGTACACTGGCATAGGTCCAGCAGCAAGACAAAGAACACTATACAAAAGTGTGCTTGGTGTAGTGTAGACTTTAGAAGAGACTAAATTGAGCTCTGAAGCCCAGGCATAAGAGGTAACGGTGAAGGTGACTTGTTATTTTGCATGCTATAAGTACAGTATATATAGTAAAGTGTAGGCGAGGTCACTGTTGGCGACCCTTGAGGT
>JAGGAQ010006643.1:0-10239 GCA_017657225.1 Termitomyces sp. T69sscA
ATACAATGGTACTAATCACCTAGCAGAGGGAAATTCAAAGAGAACAAGTCTAAGGATTCCCCGCTGCTTGGTGCGGCACATCAGCGGGCGGTGGAGGCGTGGGAACAACTGTACAGGTGACTGGAGCTAACCTTAACCTTGGATAATGTTCAAACAGGAGGGACGCGAAGTTCTGGGGATTTCCTAAAAAGGAAATGACCTCCAGAGATCTCCGGAGGTCTAGAACAAGTCCCGGGGGTCTAGGGCAAGTCCTGGGGGTCCCAGGGGTGGCGTAGGATGTGTCCAAGGATGGAAATCGAATGGAAGTCCCCTGACAGGCTTGGCCATCCAGGGAGCAGAAGTTGACATCCTCTGGAACATTTGGCATGGAAACTGGGATGGCTGCCATGAGGATGTTACTGCTCAGGTGACCATGGCCCTATGTTAGGACCCACCACAGAGGCCAAGTCAGTCTGTGCAGATAAATGGGCATCTATGTACCCAACATCTCAGAGCTCCACCAGAGGATTGTCAAGCAGCACTCCTGGATTGCTGAACATTCCAACCAATGAAAGACATTGGAATTAGTGTCCTGGAACTACTGGCAGCTCTGGATGTCTTGGTACATTGCATCCTACACCAGTACATGTGACTTTTGCCTCTGAACCAAGCCTCAGCACCACTTTCCCATCAGACAAGTCCACTCACTACCAGTCTCTGGAGAACAATGGAGCATAGCTTCCATGGACTCCATTGTAGAGCTCCCTGATATGCATGGCTATGATGCCATTATAGTAGTGGTATACCTCTGTGGCAAGCAAGCTCACTTCATCCCCACCCACACCACTTGCTCCACCATGGGTGCTGTTAACCTTCCTGAAAGAATGTCTGGAAGCTCCATGGCCTCTCAGATGCCTATGTGTCAAACTAGGGGCTACAGTTCATAGCAAAGTTCACTCAAGAGCTCTACCAACTGCTTAGTATGAAGCTTCACACCTCCTTAACATCCACAGTCTAAGGGCCAAACAGAACATGTGAACCAAAAGCTCAAGCAGTACCTCTGCCTCTTTTGCAATGAGCATTAGGATGACTGGGATGAGCTGCTTCCAGATGCAGAGTTCCAGTACAACAACCACATTCATGCAGCCACTCAGGTGTCACCCTTCTTACTGGACACTGGGCATCACCCATGCATGGGCCTTGAGCCCCAGGCCTAGCCCTTGGAAAACAAAGCTATTAACAAGTTTGTGGACCAGATGAAGGTGGTGCAAGAGGAAGCCAAGGCTTCTCTGGTGAATGTCACAAGCTGCTGACCACCTCTAATACCCAGCCCTGGTCCTAAAAGTCCCACCTTCCCAGACAAACTCCATAATGTCCTGGGCCCAGACCACTACACAACCAACCCCTTGGCAGCCTTTGGCCATTACTACCCATCACCACCACCAGCCACCACCACCCTCAGCACCTCTCAGCCATCACCTTCCACAGCCACCACATCAGCACCTACTCCAGATATCCCTGGCGCCTTGCCAGCCACAGCCACTACATCAGCGCCAGCCTCGGCAACTCTCAGTGCTCCCCCCAGCCCATGCCAACAGCTCTCACCAAAGACACCCATCATGCATCACAACCACACATCACTCCTAGTCCAACCTCTACATGCCACACTTCATCCCTGCTTGCCTTGTTGCTATTCCATGCTTCTGTGCTCTCAAAGCAAGGCCTTCCTTTAGGAGCTTCCTTTGTGCCACATGACATGTATTGGCCACCACCACCACCTTGCACAATCCCCAGGCTTCATAATTGTAACATGGTCACACTTCAGTTATCCCAACAAACTAGGGACTTGATCATTGCATCTTCTTTGTACAAAGAAAGGTGGTTAGAAAGGGGAAAAAGTTGTTATCATGAGACAAAACAAAGATCTGAATTCAATAACAGTATTGCAAGACCAAACAGCAATTAATAATGTTACAATCATAGATTCTATTGCTTGTTATAAGGACAACTCTGAAAAGAAGAACTTTCACAACTCACAACTAAGGCCCAGCCCTGGAACTTCATCCATTAACTTTCCTTAACTTAGCCCTGAGGCACACACTCACCAGTCTGCTATACCCATCATCACTGTGTCAGGGGACTTCTATTTAACTTCCATTTTTGGCACCTCACTACACCCCAACCCACCTCCTATACCACTCTCTGGGACTCCTGGGGCTCACTCTAGACCTTTGGAGATCTCCAGAAGTTGTTTTCTTTCTAGGAAAGCCTCAGAACTTCCTGCACTCCCTGTTTGAGCATTGTCCAAGGTTAAGGTTAGCTCTGGTCACCTGTACAGTTGTTTCCATGCCTCCGCCACCCACTGATGCCCCGCACTGAGCAGTGGGGAATCCTTAGACTTGTTCTCTTCAGATTTCCCTCTGCTAGGTGATTAGTTACTATTATATCATTGATGATCATGCCTAATATAACTTTGGATTTCCCTCTGCTAGTTGTGTGATTGAGCTGCAACTCCTGGAGGTCACCCTTACACATTGCCACCTTTGGCAATCCCCTTGGCCATCACTGCTTGTCATCACTACATTACTACCCTCCTCAGTGATTCTCAATGCTTCCTCCAGTCCCAACCAACACTTTTCTTGTTTATCATTGGCTTCTCATCATGCATCACAACTCATGCATCACCTCATTTTTCCATCCATCATCCTTCCACACCATGGCCTGTCCATCATTCCATCACAGCCATATGTTACTTCATCACATCTGCATTATCTGTGCACCTTGTTGTCTCACCACCCCTTCATGGACCTCCTCTACTCAAGCTCCCAAAGCAATGCCTCCTCTCCTTTGAGAACATCCTTTGCATTGCACAATGACAGCTGACACCTACCAGCCTTGCATGATCCCTGGACCATGCCTCGAGCCCTGGCACCATTTCTCAACACCAGAGCTGAGGCCTGTATCCCTGGAGCTTATCTACCACTAGTATATAACTTGCAAAGTAGGACTTAGTACAGTAGTCTTGATATTGCCCACACTCGCCTCATTTGTCCTGGTTTTATCTCTAGCCTTGTATTGTTTCATACTCTTCTCATTTTGCATCTTGTTTTCCATTTTGTCTTATACTTATTTTGTTGCACTTCATCTTGTACTTGTCTTGTATCTCTTGTCTCTCAATCTAACTTCTTTCTCCAAACTTCTCATCTCAACTCTCTCTCACTAAGACCTCTTCTTCTTCAAGTTTCCCTCAGCTTCTCTCCTCTTCTTTCAACTTGGCTCCAATTTCTGCTCTTGACTCTTGTCTTGTCTTTTCAGTTCCATTCTTCACCTTTATCTTAATCCAATTCTATCCTGCACCCCTTGCCTCCAACCCTGAACTTGCTTTTCTCTCCTTGCTATCTTTGGCACGCCACCAACCTCTTGATCAACACCTCCAAGACTCATTCACCTCTACTCATGGTCCCAGTGCTTGTCTACTGCTCTTGACTCCTGGCACTTGCTCTTTGCATATTCTAACCTCTGAATATGCCTGGTGCTCCTTGTGCATAGTCTCATTGCTTTCTTTCTACCTCTTACTTTCTCACACCAAGAGCTCATCTCAAGTTCTTGTCATATGTGTAGCACACTGTGTCTGCCTAATAAGGACTCACTCAGTGACCTGAGCCTCTGTGATCAGCAGAACCTGACAAGAACTTTTTATATCAAGGAGACTACTTGCTTGAATAAACCTCATTTTAGAAGAGGATCACATACCCATGATGAGCAGTCATTGCTTTTGAATCAGTCTTTCAAGAAATTTAGCAGTAAGCAATTTCACAGTATTTTTAATAACAGCAGATTGGTTGTACCATGGTCTTCTAATTCATTCTTCAGATATTGGAGATCTCTCAAGATCATAGTGCTATGCATGTTGAAATACTGAGGTTAAGAATGAGTAGTACTGGAAAAAAAAAAAGTCTGGAGGGAGTAGTTGAGGTTTGGGAGTTGATCTTCTTTGCCATGCTTTGCCTTTGCTGACTGGATTTGAGAATCCAGGTTTTTTAGATCTTTCCATACAGATGAAACCCAGAACAATCAGATTCACAAGTGCACTTCACTTTTACCCACCTCAAAGGTATAGTGTGAAACTGCATGAGAAATATGTCTATTAGACGAATTATCTCATTGAAACTTTGAAGCAATATGAATATCACTTGCTTTACTGTCCATAAGCTCTGCAGAACCAACTGCAAGAGAAGATCAATCAGTATCACAATGCACAGTGGTAGAAAGCATGTCCAGCAGCTCAAGCTGCACCATTACTGTCAGGTTCCGCTGACCACGGGGGCTCAGTCTACTGGGCGAACACCTTACGGCTAATCACCGTGTACACAAACACAGAGCACTGGGAGGAGCGCGAGGCGTAGGAGACCGAAATGGGGCGGGGGCAGTGTGTGAGGGAGCGCCGGTAGCGCTGGTGAGTGAGACGAGTGCCGGGGAGGGTGAGGGACAAGTGCCGGGGGTTGGCGCGAGTCCCAGGGGTGCAAGAGAATGAGACAAGTGAGTGCTGGTGAGCAAGCGAGTCCCGGGGACCAAGAGATAATCAGATGTGGGGACTTAGCGAGTCCCGGGGATGGAAACAGAACCGGGGAAGTTGGATGACCAAAAGGGGAAAGAGTCGAGATAAGATAACGGGAGATGGAAACGATTAAGTTGAAGAGAGGAACCGGGAATGGAGAGTCAAGAGAACTTAGAGTGGAAGAGAGAGAGGAGAACAACGAGAATAGATTGGAAGTACGAGACGAGAGGAGACGAGACAGATAGACGAAACGAGACGAGTACGATGAGAAAAGAAGCAAGTAAAAGTAATGAGACTGGGATGCACAAGAAAACGAAACAGAGGCGAAACACAACAGACAAAATGGGTTATGGTAATATCAAGACTAGAGTACCTACTTACTACTCTACGGCTTATATACTACGCAGTACGTGTGGCCCGGAGCTCAGGCCTGGGTTCCAGCAGCGGGTCGCGGCGCCAGGGCTTGGGGTGAGACCCAGGGGCTGCGTGGGACGGGGCGAGGTTAAGACATATCGCACGGCGCGGAGGTCTCGCACTGGAAACGCAGAGACACGCGGTGGTGGTGCAGTGAGGAGGGAGCGGGAGCGGGGCGTGGCGTGCAGAGGTCAGCGGCAGTGATGCGTGATCATGATGCGTGATGGGGGTCTCGGCGCAGGCTGGGGGTGACGGGTGGTGCTGGCGCTGATGTGGTGTGATAGCCGAGACCCAGGGGTCGGTAGCAGATCATGACACTCATTTTGGTTCAGTCTTGTCTTATTTACCCTTCCATCTCTTGTCTTGAATCTTTCCCCTTTTGGCTTGGTTAGATCTCTGCACCCCTATCTCTAATCTCAGGACTCACTAAGTCCCTTTGCTTGCCCCAGTTATTCAATCAACAGCCCTGGGACTTGCTCTCACTCCTGTGCTCATCTTCTATCTTACCTTTGCACCCCCAGAACTCGTGCTTGCCCTGGCACTTGTCACAACTCCTTCTCTTATCCCCAGCACTTGCACTCTCACCCCAGCATGACCAGTAATCCCCTGCTTGCCTGTCGCTCACATCTAAGCATTGTGTCTGCCATATCAAGATTTGCCCAGTGATCTGAGCCCCCATGGTCAGCAGAACCTGACAGAGTATTCCACATATAAAAGTTGTAGCTAGTTGCAATGTACAGCAGTCTTAATATTGCTGTAACCTGTGAACTTGTGTCTTTGTATTTTATTTGTAAACTTGGTCTTGTAGACTTCTGTCTCATCTTATTTGCTGTGACCTGTGCCTTGGCTCCTCTGGCACTTCTCCTTCAAAGCTGCTCCACTGCGTCCCACCTTTTAAATCATTTGTATTGTGCTATCTTCTTGCCCTGGCTTGTGGCTTAACATTTGTGAAACTCCTTCCACAGAGTCAGTAATGTGAAGAACAAGCAAAAGTCAAGTGGGCATAGAGGCAGGCAAGAGTTGAGTATGAGGAGCAGGAAAAGCAAGCAGAGGGTCAGATGCTGCTAGAAAAGCTTATATTTGAGCCCCACTTGTTCAGAACCCACCTATTTTTCTAGCCCTCTTATGTCTCATCCCAGGCCTGCCCTATTCATCCTCTTATGTAGTTTTACTGCTTTTCAAATTCTTGTATCTTCTCACTTTCTCTGAAGGCTTCAAATCTTTCTTGTTTTTCTTGTTTTTACTACATTACCTCAATTTAATTAATTTGCATTGTGTATCTGTCCTTCTCTTCTTGTGTTCCTCTCTCTGCTTCTTCTCTCTCCCTTGGTTTGTCATATTGACACTTTCTCTCTTTGTGTACAAGCTACAACCTGTGCCTTTGACATGGGCCTTGTATCTTGTCTTCTGTATAGCATTGTCTGCACCATTTCCATTGTACTTGGTACCGGAACAATCATTCATTTATATCACGGCACATTATTGTAATGACAATTCCTCGCCAAAAACAACTCCTTGTGCAAAGGCGCTACCAGGGTTCGAACCTGGGTTTCGGGAATATCAAATGACTTCAAAATCCCGAGTGATAACCACTACACTATAGCGCCGATACGTTACCCCGTCGCCCAAGTCACACAGATGTTTAAAGACGCTTTCAATACATTTTTTCTTGAGGGCTGGGAATATACTCAGCTCGGCTTTCGACTGCTACTGCTCAAACGAACCGAATCTGGCTCAGAGGAAGGAAGACAGATGAGGTTAAGGAGGACATATGAGGGTGGGGATGCAGAGGTGCTTAGTGGCACTGGGCCATAATCGGGGAAGCAACGGGGAAGGTCATCAAATTCACCAAGTATCCGGTGGCTACAAGAAGAAATTGCGTACCGAAACGCCACAGGCTTCCGGAGGTTGAAACACACACTCTCCAGAAATGTTGGACACGTTCCATGTTTCATTGATCATCTTGTTGACTCGTATATATGGTTCCCCAATGTTAGCGTCTCTCTTACACAACAGTAGGCAATCAATAGGCTTGGCGATTCCATGTGTCAATCGAATCAGTTACCTGTATAAGGACCCGGGAATTGACCTCGGTGTTGAATAGAAAATGTATTAGTTCTCCGCAAGCTTCCTCATTGCATTCAAATAATTGTCGGCAGTAAGAAGATTTGCGCAGAGTAACATACTAAATCTGACTGTCACGTCTTCGTAGTGCTCAAGACCCCATACGGGGCCACGACCTCGAAGAACAAGTCTTGATGTACTACTGTGGTCTTCGAGAGAAAAAAATACTTATTATCATCGCAGGCTTTTCGACAGAGAGCGCTCCATCGCCAAAGTCATCACGAGACGAATCAACCATCATCATGGAAAGTCTCGAGCAGCAGCATCACTGGTTAGATTTCACGTCGCAGAAGCCTCTGCTTCATTCTGATTTTGCCACCATCCCGCCAGCTGAAATTTGACGACCTTGCCGTTTCGACGTGTCCTCGCTCCGATGGGGGCGAATCAATGTCATGAACTGAAACATCAATCTGGGGCTTTTCCTGCTAGTGGGACAGAGGTACTCAGTCAGTAAGGAGGCATCAAGAATGGAAGAATGGGTCTTGGCGCTTCGCCGGCGGTTATCAAATTTGGGTTCAGTTTCTGATTCAAAAAGGACAGCCTTCAAATGTATCCAAACATTGCATGCATTGCGCGCGTCACATAACTTGCCTGATGAAACCCCCTCATGTAGCTTCTCGAAATGGATATTCATCAACTCTTGGTCTGACTGTGGCTCGTTGATCCGTTCTCGAAAGAAACCCGAGTAAGAATTGGCGTACCCAGCAGCTGGTGTGACTGATATTCATCGAACGCATCTCGGGAAAGGGTCCGTCAATTTGATCCCGTCCGTCCATAATCGAGCAGTGAGCAGCGCATCAGCTTCAACCCGCGGCACCCAGCTCTGTAACGCATCACGCATCCTTCGAGATAGCGGTGCATAAGATCCGACACAGCCTGACGGACTTTGATGTTCTCTCAGTCCGAATCGTTTGGTTCGTCACGAATAAGTGGTGAGGTGCCCAAGAGAACAACGGATGTCGCGCCAAGATAGAAAATTACAGGGGCCAGGTTACCCGTGTTCTTTATCGTCGGAGAGAAAACATAAGGGAAGGAGAAAACGTAGCCCGGAAGCCCTATGGGGCGGGTCACGCCTACCCGTGGCGTCGTATGTATCATCCTTGGCAACGAACCGATTCGTGCTGTGGCGTCAGCACATATCAGGATGCTACAAGAGGTCCGTGTCGGCTCACCTGGCGAAAGATACAACGCCTAAGTTCCAACCTCCATCCGAAAATAATACATTCATCAATCAAACAGCATTATACTTCCCTTCCATAATACGAGCTTCACAGCAGGGTCATTGCACGCTCTTCATCAGGCCATGTATCTCGATACAGCCCGTCATCTCGGACCGACGCCACGACAATCCGAAATTAATCACGAGAACCAGATTCAGCATTCGCATGGCTAGCTCCAGCGAGGCGGACGGGTTCCATTCATGACTTATCATACTACATCGTCCCGGAACCTCGCAGGGATACGGAGAAAGAAACGGTCATGGACGACCCGCATGCGATCAGCCAGATAGCCGGAGATCGCGTGCAAAACCCGTCCTCGAGAGTCGCCGTCGGAGGTCTACGACCGAGATATGATAAGGTAGATCCCGGGACTCTTCCAATATCGGGCGTAGATGCCGTGTTAGGCATGCTGAGGTCGGGCGTGCGAGATGGGCGAGACAGGGCTGGGAGATCCTATCGGCCCTGGAGTGTCGAGATGGGCGGGCCTGCAGGATCGATCCGGGGTGTTCAAAGATCACTCGGACACGAGGCGCTGGATGTGATGGGCAGAGATAATGCGAAGCGGTGTGGATAAGAATAAGAATAAAAACGCGATGTACAACAGGGGGTGTCAAGGTGACGCTGAGCGTCTTTTTGCGTTGCTGGATGATTAGATTAGCATGCTGTATGTATGTATGCATGTATGAAAGGCAGCGGCGAAAAGCACGCACGAGGGTGATACGCTGCATACTTTAGTTGGATGCTTTCGGCGATATTTTACCGGGTTGGAATGACACTTTTGCTCGATCAGATTGGGGAAAGGGGACTCGGCGGTGCGAGTCTTGTGTCGTTGTTTGCGCGCAAATGCCTTTTTCTGGTCACAAAGCTGCCTTTAGCGGCGCTGCCCAGGAGTGAAGGGAATGCACAGGAGGCCTCAAGTATGTCGAGCTTCGTGGGAATGATATGATGTCAACGATTGTTGTCGAGTTCCAACGAGGGCCGACGCAGTGCGATAATATCAGGATGGATTGCCCTATACTCGAACTGATCACGATAGTCAAATATAGCTTTGGCAGCGAAGCTTACCTTCATATCAATGATTTATCCTTCCGTGTTCCCATGCCATCATGCCACCCGTAAGCCTGGACCTCACTCGGGCGCAAGTGATATTTCTAACCCTATCAGTCAATCAAAGGGCACCTCATAGCTATATATCAAATTCTATTAAAGACTGGACCTAGACTGCTCCAATTGAGCCGGGACTGGAGCCAGTTTGTTCGGGTTCCCGGCCCTCTGGGGCAAGCATGGGATTTTTGGTATTTCAGTTGAATGGACTCGAGAATCAGGCCTCTGCTATTTGACGCTCGGAGGATAAATGTTCTTGTCTGAATCCGTACCAAACTAATTTAGCCCGTGTCAGCCGCCCATTTCGGGCGGCTTAAAATTTTTTCTATATATGTTTTTTCGAGGCGACGGGACGGCTATAAACTAAGAATGAATGGGGTAGATGTCGTGCAAGCGTAGAAAAGATAATCCAATAAAATGACTGTAGGAAATACCAAGGGAGGGCGTGGTGGGTGATCGAAAGAAAACTAAACGACTAAGAGAACAAGATCTGATAACAATTGGTGAATTAGTGTTAAGCTGACTGACTCGATTGAACGGGCTGCGTTCAACTCACTGTGCTGACGAACTTGGGTGAAGGACGGAGTCCTGGTGTGATAAGTTCGTATGTAGCCTGTGTGATGGCAATAAGAATGACTTATTGCATGCTGTGACGGAGAGTCCCTACTTTTACGAGTAGATCTACTGACGGTGAACGCGACTGTGGTGAGATGAAACTACTCTGTGATGCCTCGATGAGGAAGAGAACTACTGAGCACTGTGACAGAGCAACTGAGCTCTTACCTGACGGACTGAGGTGGCGGTTGGAGTGCAAGACCGTTGCACTGACTGAAAACATGC
>JAGGAQ010006644.1:0-10227 GCA_017657225.1 Termitomyces sp. T69sscA
GGGGTCAGGCCCGGGTTCCAGCAGCGGGTCGCGGCGCTGGGGCTTGGGATGAGACCCGGGGGCCGCGCGGGACGGGGCGAGGCTAAGACATGTTGCACGGCACGGAGGTCTCGTACTGGAAGCGCAGAGACATGCGGTGGTGGTGCTGTGAGGAGGGAGTGGGAGCGGGGCATGGCGAGCGGAGGTCGGCGGTAGTGATGCGCAATCATGATGCATGATGGGGGGTCTCGGCGTGGGTCAGGGGTGATGGGTGGTGCCGGTGCTGATTGATGTGATAGCCAAGACCCGGCGCTGATGTGGTGGTCACAGCGGTGATGGCTGGGGGGTGCCATGAGTGGCGGTGGCTGTGGCGTTGACGGGCGGTGATGGCCGGTAATGGCCAGGGGGGTTGGCCGGGTAGCAGTCCGGGCCCGGGGCGGTCGTGGGGGTGGTTTGGGGGCTGGAGTCCCAGGGCCGGGGCTGAGTCCTGGAGGTCAGTAGCGGGTCGTGACACAGTCTACTGGGTGAGTACCTTATATGGTGATCACAGTGTCTCCAACCCTCTTCAAAATAACCCCCACGACTGCCCCAGGCCTGGACTGCTACCCGATCAACCTCCTCGGCAGCCTCCAGCCATCATTGCCCATCACCACCACCAGCCACCGCCACTTCTGGCACCCCCTTCAGCCATCACTGCTGTGACCACTACATCAGTGCCGGCCTCAGCTATTACACCGCCCACAGCCACCACATCAGCACCGGCACTGGCAACATCTGTTGCCCCTGGCTCACGCCGAGACCTCCCATCATGCATCATGATCACGCATCACCACCGACCTGACCTCTGCACGCCACACCCTGCTCCCACTCCCCTCCTCACTGCTCTGCCACCATGTGTCTCCACGCTCCCAGTACAAGACCTCCACGCCGCACAACATGTCTCAACCCTGACTCCATCTTGCACAGCCCCCAGGTCTCACCCCAAGCCCTGGCACCACAACCTGCCACTGGAACCCAGGCCTGAGCCCCGAAGCCTACCTACTGCATAGTATATAAGTTGTAGAGTAGTAAGTAGTACTTTAGTCTTGATATTACCATAGCCCCATACTGTTTCGTTGTGTTTCATCTCTGTCTTGTCTTCTCATGCGTTCCAGTCTCATTATTTCCACTTGATTCATTTTCTTATTGTATTCACCTCATATCGTCTCTTTGTGTCGTCTCTACTCGTCTCCTACTCTAATCCATTCTACTTGTTTCTTCTCTCTCTCTCAATTCTAAGTTCTCTTGTCTCTTCTGCCTCCGGTTCCCCATCTCAACTTGTTCTGTTCCCTCTCCCCTTATCTTATCTCGACCCTCTCCCCTTTTGGCCTGCTTAATTTCTGTGTCTTTGTTTTTATCCCTGGGACTCACTAAGTCCCCACATCTGTTATCTCTTTGAACTCTGAGACTCACTTGCGCACCGGCGCTTGCTCATTCCACCCACTTGTATCCCTGGAACTTGTGCCTACTCCCCGGCACTTGTTCTCCACCTCCCCGGCACTCGCCCATTCATTCAGCGCTACTGGCACTCCTCAGCACACTCCTCCTGCCCCGCCTCGGCCTCCTACACCTCACGCCCTACCAGTACTCTGTGTCCATGGACACAGTGATCACCACGTAAGGTATTTGCCCAATGGACTGAGCCTCTGTGGTCAGCAGAACCTGACATTCACAGACGCAGAGTACCGGTAGGGTGTGAGGCATAGGAGACCGAAGCAGAGTGAGAGAGGTGTGCTGGGGAGTGCCGGTAACGCTGGAAGATTGGGCAAGTGCCAGGGTGGGTGGAGGATGAGTGCCAGGGGGTAGGCACGAGTCCTGGAGATACAGGAGGGTGGAACGAGCAAGTGCCAATGCGCAAGCGAGTTCCAGGGTTCAAAGAAATGATGAGCACAGGGACTTAGCAAGTCCCAGGGATGGAAACAGAGATGCGGAGATTAAGTGAGCCAAAAGGGAAAAGGGTCAAGATAAGATAAAGGGAAAGGAAACAGAACAAGTCAAGATTGGGAACTGAAGACTGAGGAGACAAGAGAACTTAAAATCGAGAGAAAGACAAGGAGCAAAGCAGAGTGGAATTAGAGTAGGAGACAAATAGAGATGACAAAGAAGACGATATGAGATGAGTATGATAAGAAATGAAACAAAGTGAAAATAACGAGACTGGAATGCACAAAAATACAAAACAGAGATGGACACAATGAAACGATATGAGAGTTATGGTAATATCAAGACTAGAGTCCTACTTACTACTCTACAACTTATATACTACACAGTAGGTAGGCCCCGGGGCTCAGGCCCAGGTTTCAGTGGCGGGTTGCGGCACCGGGGCTTGGAGTGAGACTCAGGGACTGTGCAGGACAAAGTGGGAGTTGAGACATGTTGCACGGCATGGAGGTCTCGTATTGGGAATGCGGAGACACATGGTGGCGAGGCAGTGAGGAGGGGAGTGACAGTGGGGCGTGGCATGCAGAGGTCGGGTCAGTGGTGATGCGTAATCATGATGCATGATGAGGGTCTTGGCATGGGCCAGGAGCGTCGGGTGTTGCTGGTGCCAGCGCTGATGTGGCAGCTATGGGTGGTGTGATAGCTGAGGTCGGCACTGATGTGGCGGTCATGGTGGTGATGGCCGAGGGGATGCCAGGAGTGGCAGTGGTTGGTAGCAGTGACAGGCGGTGATGGCCAGGAGCTCGACCCACTACCAACTCCCGGGACTCCAACCCTCCTCAAAATGACCCCCACAACCACCCCAGGCCCAGACCGCTACTTGGCCAACCCCCTCGGCAGCCCCCGGCCATCACCACCCATCACTGCCCATCACTGCCACCAGCCACCACCACTTGCAGCATCCTCCAGCCATCACCGCCATGACCACCACATCAGCGCCGGTCTTAACTATCACACCGCCCATAGCCACTACATCAGCGCCGGCACCGGCAACACCCATCATCCCCAGCCTACGCCAAGACCCCCATCACACATCACAATCATGCATCACCGCCAACCTGACCCCCGCATGCCATGCCCTGCTCCCGCTCCCTCCTCACCACTCCACCGCTGTGTGTCTCTGTGTTTCCAGTATGAGACTTCCACGCCATGCAACATGTCTCAACCTCACCCTGCCCCGCATGGCCCCCAGGTCTCACCCCAAGCCCCAGTGCTGCGACTCACCACTGGAACCTGGGCCTGAGCCCTGGGGCCTACCTACTGTGTAGTATATAAGTTGTAGAGTAGTAAGTAGTACTCTAGTCTTGATATTACTGTAGCCCCGTACTGTTTTGTTGTGTTCTCGTCTCTATCTTGTTTTCTCATGCATCCTAGTCTCATCATTTCTACTTGTTTCTTTTTCTTATTGTACTCGCCTCATATCGTCTCCTGGCCTTGTCTCTATTTGTCTCGTACTCTAATCCATTCTACTTTGCTTCTTCTCTCCCTCTCTACTATTAGGTTCCGCGACCACGGGGGCTCAGTCCACTGGGCAAATACCTTATGTGGTGATCACCATGTACACAGATGCAGAGCACCAGGAGGGCACAAGGCATAGGAGACTGAAGCAGGGTGGGGGCGGTGTGTGGAGGAGTGCCGGTAGCACCGGCGAGTGAGACGAGTACTGGGGAGGGTGGAGGATGAGTCCTGGGGGTTGGCGCGAGTCCCGGGGGTGCAAGAGGATGAGAGGAGCGAGCGCTGGTGAGCGAGCGAGTCCTGGGGGTCAAGAGATAACAGGTGCGGGGACTTAGCGAGTCCTGGGGATGGAAACAGAACTGGGGAAGTTAAACAACCAAAAGGGGAAAGAGTCGAGATAAGATAAGGGAAGATGGAAATGATTAAGTTGCAGAGAGGAGCTGGGAATGGAGAACCAAGGGAACTTAGAGTAGAAAAGAGAAAGGAGAACAATGAGAATAGATTGAGAGTACGAGATGAGTGGAGATGAGACAGAGGGACGAAACAAGACGAGTACGACGAGAAAAGAAGCAAGTAAAAGTAAAGAGACCGGGGCACACAAGAAAACAAAACAGAGACGAGAACACAACAAACAAGACAAGGTTACGGTAATATCAAGACTAGAGTACTTACTTACTACTCTATGACTTATATACTACGCAGTATGTAGAGCCCAAGGCTCAGGCCCAGGTTCCAGCAGCGGGTTGCAGTGCCAGGGCTTGGGGTGAGACCCGGGGGCCACATGGGGCAAGATTAAGACATGTTGTGCAGCGCAGAGGTCTTGCACTGGAAATGCAGAGACACGCAGTAGAGGGGCGGTGAGGGAGAGCGGGAGCGGGGCATGGCATGTGGGGTTGGGTCGGTGGTGATGCGTGATCATGATGCGTGATGGGGGTCTCGGTGTGGACCAGGGGGACAGGTGGTGCCAGCGCTGATGTGGCGGCTATGGGCGGTGTGATAGCAAAGACCTGGCGCTGATGTGGCGGTCACGGTGGTGATGGCCGGGGGGTGCTGCAAGTGGCAGTGGCTGTGGCGTTGACGGCCGGTGATGGCCGGTGATGGCCAGAGGAGTTGGCTGGGTAGCGGTCTGGGCCCGGGGCAGTCATGGGGGTGGTTTTGGGAGTGCTGGAGTCCCGGGGCCAGGGCTGAGTCCCAGGGGTCAGTAGCGGGTCATGACATCTACTCTCTACTTTAAGTTCTCTTGGCTCTTCTGTCTCCGACTCCTCATCTCAACTTAATCTGTTCCCTCTTCCTTTATCTTATCTCGACCCTTTCCCCTTTTGGCCCACTTGATCTCCATGTCTCTGATTCCATCCCTGGGACTCGCTAAGTCTCCGTGCCCGTTATCTCTTCAAACCCCGGGACTTGCTCACGCACCGGCGCTTGCTTGTTCCACCCTCTTGCACTCCTGGGACTTGCACCTAACCACTAATCCACAAGCTTGTGCCAGAAAATGTATTAGTATTTCTTTTGACACAACTGCAAGCTTATCATTGTCATTGATGTAACCAAGCATTATTGTATTTATTATAAGAAGTATTGCAAATGATGAAAAACCATCAATCAAAGTTCATACAGGCTTGAGTCAGAGCATTTGCATCTTCTTTAGTCAGGAGAGTCTTGACCTGGTCATCAAGTAAGAAATTCATGTGCTGTGTACAGATATGTACATGTGCACCCTATAGTTCAATTAGAACATCTCTTTGTTTAGAGTCCCATTGAAATCAACCTACAACATGATTTGCCAGAATCTAATAGCAGCTGAATACATGAAGAAAGCCAATCTTAGAAAAATTGACCTGAATTATTATAAGTCATCAAATGAATGATTCAAACACTTGCAATTATTCATTGATCTGGCAAATATTCAGTCCTTGTCATTGCCAGAAGAAACTGTTTGCATTGTAATAGAGGATCATGACTCCTATTGTTGAAGTGTATATCACATCCCTCATCTGTCAGATATCCATGCTCATGTAAGTATCTTTTAATAGACTTCAAAGCAAGCTTTTCATACTTTCAACATTTATTTTCATATAAAGTGGTTCCAATTATATCAATAGGCTCTGAGGAAATGAAACACATGACTTGGTTGATAGTCTTTCTTGTGCAAAGTGCATTGACAAGACAAAGGGCATCTGCACCATTACTAAAAGTCTGAAAATAAAGATTACAAATTATCATTATACTGAAAAAAAGACACCTTATGTCAATGAAAGAGATTGTGGATCCTGTCTCAATAAAATTGTCATTGAATCCAGATTTAAGAGCAACAAACAATGTATGGGATTGAATTCTGAAATGACCAGTGGTCGCAAATAATAAACCAGTGACAAGTTGTTTTTTAATAGTGGTGAAAGATTCATCCAACAGTGTGCAAATATATTTAAATCAAAGAAAGATAAGAAATCAATTATCATAAGAGTTCATAAATTGTACAGTTACACCTGGAATGACATCAACTATGAGCAACATTAGATCACAACCATTCATCAAAATGATGTTGTGAGATCTAGTTTTGGGGTTTGAAAGTGTTTGAGAAGGGCATGTAGCAAGTCTAGCACCAATTGTTGAAGCAATCTTATTGATCAAATTGAAGTCAGTTGCAGTATTGAAGCTATGTGTGAGCAAGAGAATGAGAAATAGTGATACTGTGTACAATGACTTGATCATGCAGAAGCACCAAGTGGAGAATAAGTCCATATGTTCTATATGTGATTATATCAGATGAAGAAGGATCAATGCTGGAAAAAAAGTGAAGAGTAAGAATCAAAAGTCCAGGAATGATTTCAATCCAATGACTAGGATTGATAAAAGTGAAAGTAAAGCCATCCAAGCTGACTGCACTAGGCCATCTCCAACACCTTCACTGCTAAAATAAATATGAGATGCAAATCAATTTATATAAGAAAGACAAGACATATATGAAAATTCTAAGTCAAGGTGCAAATAAACCATTATAGTGAAATTCTTCACTGTGAAACCAGGCAATAGATTGAATGGCAAAGCATGGCCATTGAAAATTGCCTGAATATGACTATAAAGGATAAATGCAGTATCAGCTGCTGTAGAAGCATTGATTGTCGATAAATTGTCATAATAAAGTGGTCTGAAATAAGAAGCCTGAGTGTTGGAGACCCAATTATCCTTTACTAGCTGATCAGCATCAAAAGTGAGCTCTGGAAATGGGGAGCATGATAAAGCATCTTGTCTGATACAGATGATTGTTGATTATTGTCAAAAAGAACTGGATCTATAGAAAATTTTCTAAACAAAATCAACATTTAAAATCATTGTATGCACTGTTATGCTCATGGAATCTGGAGACATTGATGTTGAACCTGAAGTAGAAGCCAAAGTAGTTGAAAGAGAGAGCAAAGAAGGCATCTAAGTTGTCATTTAAACTAATTTCTGACTATATCAACTAGATCAATACATACTATGATGTCAATACAGCTTTCTTGGCAAGTAGGCTCACTTGAAGTCTCCTGAATATTTGCTGTATAAAAGTGATCCCATAATCTAACTGCTAAGCATGTGTGCTGGTCACATGTTTCAAATAGTCTGACAATGGGTTGTTGAGTAAGAGCTAAGCAAAAAATTAAAAACAAATCTTTACATAAAGTGCACAAGCATATCAATGAATAAAATAGTCCTAATTGGTTCCAAATCATTTGAAATATTACCATATCTTGCCCATCTCGCTGTAATCTTTTGTAACTCCTTGAATGTGAGATGATGAGGTGGATTATCAAAGAATGCCAACAGCACTCTTTGATTATCAAAAGAAGCCTTCTTTTTTGCATAAGGAATATTCCAAAGATTGCATGTCAATTTAGCATAGAGTAGACTTATGATAGACTTAATTGAGCTCTAAAGCCCAAGCATAAAAGATGGGGTGTGAAAGTAACTTGTTATTTGCAGTGTGTAAGTACAGTATATATAATAAGTGGTAAGCAAGGTTGCTGTTGGCGACCAAGGATTGCCAAAGTGGTGAACTTGATAAGTAAATACTATCCAACAATTTTTTATATAGGAAAATGTCAAACAGACCTTGGTGATGCTTAGTGGCATCAATCAAGTTGTCTGTTGTGTCAAGGTGTTAAAAAGCAAGTATAAAATCATGAAATGATGGCAGTTGCCAGGGTACTGCAACAATACCAATAATCCTTGGTGGTCAAGAAAATAAGGTAAAATAATTAGAAAAATAATAGCAGGATACAATAAGTGCTTGTTCTGAAATTTGAACCCTAGCCGTTGAGGCAGGTGCCAGGTAGACCATAGGGCACACTAACCACTAGTCTACAAGTCTGTGCCAGAAAATATATCAGTACTTCTTTTGACACAACCTGTGTCACAACCCGCTACCGACCCCCAGGACTCAGCCCCGGCCCTGGGACTCCAACCCTCCCAAAACCACCCCCAGGACCGCCCCGGGCCCAGACCGCTACCCGGCCAACTCCCTCGGCAGCCCCCAGCCATTACCGGCCATCACCGGCCGTCAACGCCACCAGCCACCGCCACTTGTGGCATCTCTGGCCATCACTGGCCATCACCGCCCGTCACCACCACAGCCACCGCCACTTGCAGCATCCCCCGGCCATCACCACCGTGACCGCCACATCAGCGCTGGGTCTCAGCTGTCACACCGCCTATAGCCACCACATCAGTGCCAGCACCACCCGTCACCCCCGGCCCACGCTGAGACCCCCATCACGCATCATGATCACACATCACCACCGACCCAACCCCCGCACGCCACGCCCCACTCCCGCTCCCTCCTCACTGCCCCACTACCGCATGTCTCTGCATTTCCAATGTGAGACCTCCATGCTGCGTGACATGTCTCAACCTCACCTCGCCCCATGCAGCCCCTGGGTCTCACCCCAAGCCCCGGCGCCACGACCTGCCACTGGAACCTGGGCCTGAGCCCTGGGCCCTACGTATTGCATAGTATATAAGTCGTAGAGTAGTAAGTAGGTACTCTAGTCTTGATATTACTGTAGCCTCGTATTGTTTGCCATGTTCTCGTCTCTGTCTTGTTTTCTTGCACGTCCCGGTCTCTTTATTTCTACTTGCTTCTTTTCTCCTCGTACTTGTCTTGTATCGTCTCTCTACCTTGTCTCTACTCGTCTCGTTCCTCTAATCTATTCTAATTGCTCTCTCTTCCTTTTCTATTCTAAGTTCTCTTGGTTCTTCTGTTCCCGGTTCCTCTCCTCAACTTAATCTGTTCCATCTCTCCTTATCTTATCTCGACGCTTTTCCCTTTTGGCTGCTTAACTTCCCCGGCTCTGTTTCCATCCCCAGGAATTGCTAAGTCTCCGCGTCCATTATCTCTTTGATCCCCAGGACTCACTCGCTCACCGGCGCTCGCTTGTCCTGCCCTCTTGTACTCCCAGGACTCACACCAACCCCCGGCACTCGTCCTCCACCCTTCCCAGCACTTGCCCACTCACCGGCGCTACCGGCACTCCCCCACACACTGCCCCTGCCCCGCTTCAGTCTCCTATGCCTCGCGCCCTCCTGGTGCTCTGCATCTGTGTACATGGTGATCACCACATAAGGTATTCGCCCAATGGACTGAGCCCCCGTGGTCAGCGGAACCTGACAGTCATGTCAAAAATGCCAAAAAGTAAGTATGGAATCGCCCAAATGTCAATATAGTGGAATGATGGTGGTTACTAGGGAGCGGCAGCAATGCCAGCGAAACCTCAGGGTCAAGAAAATAAAGTAAATAAATCGAAAAATAATGATGAAAAATATGCCAAACATAGGCCAGGGGTTCGAACCTCAGCTTTTGGAGGGGGTGGCTGGTAATCCATAGGGCATGCTAACCACTAATCCATGCAGTTGTGCCAGGAAAATCATTAGTACGCCTTTTGATACAACCTGGGTCTTATCAGTGTCATCAACACATCTGCATCATCTCTTGCAAATGATCAAGGTTTTGAAATCCCCAAATCAACCATTGATGGAACCCCAAAGCATCCTTGAAAGCAGTCAAAGGCTAAAAGAAGCAGAGGGAGAATGAGCTTTTCATCACATGTCAATATTCAAACGTTTAACAATCAACAATCAAGCTTCAAGTTTTGAAACAACTATAGTCAAGTTTGTCCATGGAAGAGTGCAAACTGTGTCAAGTTCAAATTCATCATTGTAAAGGTAGTAGGCAAGTAGCAAGTCAAGGATCAAATTGCAAAATACTTGAATGTCAAGTTGAACCATGGGAAGGTACAAGTTGGCCAAACAAAAGTCACACATTCCAAATGATTTTGTCTGGTGGGGCACACCAAATATGTGTAGTATTGAGGGTCTCTGTGTAGAGAGAGCAAGACTTTATGGAACACTATGTAGGTGGATAATGTCACTATGAAGATTGTTATGATGCTATGTAGATAGGGATGTATACTACAGCATGATGGTGCTATGCAGGACACCATAGCATCCCTACAATGTCACTGACACTGCTGATGCCACCATCTATGCTGGTTTCAATGTGCCAATTTCCTCTTGAAAAAGTCATGAAAGAAGGAAAGAGCCTTTTTCTACAGTGAAAAGCCGGCGATGACAGGTTTTTCTTTAATTCTTTTGCTGAGGGTAGTGTGCGGGAGATTTAACCAACCAAAATCACACCGGCTAATTTTCAGGTGCAAATTTGCGTTAATTTGCACCCTTCTTCTTGATGGGTGCTAAAATTGGGTGTGAATTTGGTCAAATTCACAGCTGGTTTCTAAAAAGTAGAATCCAAATAATTCGCACCGTGTCAAGCAATTA
>JAGGAQ010006645.1:0-10222 GCA_017657225.1 Termitomyces sp. T69sscA
GGTCTCCTACGCCTCGCGCTACTCCCGGTGCTCTGTGTTCGTGCACGGTGAATTGACATAAGGTGGATTCGCCCAGTAGACTGAGCCCCCGAGGTCAGCGGAACCTGACACTCACCAGCGCTACTGGGCACTCCCCAATACACCGCTCCCGCCCTGCTTTGGCCTCCTACACCTCGCGCCCTACTGGTGCTCTGCATCCATGGACACAGTGATCACCATGTAAGGTATTCGCCCAGTGGACTGAGCCTCCGTGGTCAGCAGAACCTGACAATATCATTATATACTATCTTTAGCATTTTGACAATGTTGCATGTTGTTCTCTGCATTCCTCCCCTTTTGTTGTGTTTTGTATTGTTTATGAACTGACTATTTAATGATTTCCAGAACGCATATGTGATGCCATCAAGTCCTGAAGCTGAGCTGTTCTTAGAGCCTTTCAGTGCGTTGTTTATCTCTTCTTTGTCTACTAGCTTATTCAGTTCTTCTTTCTGGTCGTTTCTCGTTTTAGTCTTGATTGTGTTTAGTGCATTTGTAATCTTCATTTACTGTCAGGTTCTGCTGACCACGGGGGCTCAGTCTACTGGGCAAACACCTTATGTGATGATCACCATGTACACAGACGCAGGGCACCAGGAGGAGCGCAAGGCGTAGGAGACCGAAGTGGGGCAAGGGCGGTGTGTGGAAGAGTGCCAGGTAGCGCCGGTGAGTGAGACGAGTGCTGGGGAGGGTGGAGGACAAGTGCCGGGGGTTGGCACGAGTTCCAGGGGTGCAAGAGGATGAGACGAGCGAGCGCCGGTGGCGAGCGAGTCCTGGGGATCAAGAGATAATCAGGCGTGGGAACTTAGTGAGTCCCAGGCGTGGAAACAGAACCGGGGAAGTCAAACAGCCAAAAGGGGAAAGAGTCGAGATAAGATAAGACGAGGTGGAGATGATTAAGTTGAAAAGAAGAGTCAGGAATGGAGAACCATGAGAACTTAGAGTAGAAAGGGAAAGGAGAACAATGAGAATAGATTGAGAGTACGAGACGAGTGGAGATGAGACAGAGGGACGAAACGAGACAAGTATGACAAGAAAAGAAGCAAGTAAAAGTAAAGAGACCGGGACACACGAGAAAACAAAACAGAGACGAGAACACAACAAACAAGATGGGTTACGGTAATATCAAGACTAGAGTACCTACTTACTACTCTATGACTTATATACTACGCAGTATGTGGCCCGGGTTTCAGTGGCAGGTCACAGCGCCAGGGCTTGGGGTGAGACCTGGGGGCCATGCGGGGCGGGGCGAGGTTAGATATGTCATGCGGCGCAGAGGTCTTGCACTGGAAATGCAGAGACACGTGGTGGTGGTGCGGTGAGGAGGGAGCGGGAGCAGGGCGTGGCATGCGGAGGTTGGCAGCAGTGATGTGCGATCATGATGCGTGATGGGGGTCTCGGCGCGGGCCAGGGGTGGCGGGTGGTGCCAGCGCTGATGTGGTGTGATAGTCAAGACCTGGCACTGATGTGGCAGTCACGGCGGTGATGGCCGGGGGATGCCACAAGTGGTGGTAGCTGTGGTGGCGATGGGCAGTGATGGGTGGTGATGGCCGGGGATGCCGCAGGTGGCGGTGGCTAGTGGTGTTGATGGGCGGTGATGGGCGGTGATGGCCGGGGGAGTTGGCCAGGTAGTGGTCCAGGCCCAGGGTGGTCGTGGGAGTGGTTTTGGGAGGGTTGGAGTCCTGGGGCCGGGGCTGAGTCCCGGAGGTCGGTAGCGGGTCGTGACATTTACCTTACTTCAGTGGACACATCTTTGAATTGCTTCTGAAGGTTATCATGGTATCTTTTGGCAAGTTCTGCCATTTTGGGTGAGTCATTTTTGTATGGAGCTGTGTGTGGTGGAGGGTTTTCTTTTTTTAACACATATATTAGGTCTCTCGGGCTTGTCAGTTTTCCTGATCTAGTGAAGAACTTGTACATGGTTTCACCATCCAGTCTATTCTTGATTTTGATTCTGTCTCTCTTATACATGTGTGTATTCTTCTCAAGTGCGTCGAGTGCTTTAGTTGTCTTGTACGCTTCCTCCAATTTCATTCTTTCTGGCATGTTCCCATCTGCAAGGATGTCGTGCAGCATTTTTTCCAATTTCTTTTTGTCCTTAGTAAATTTTGGCACAACTTCTTTTTCTTGCTCTCTAGCTTGCCTAAGAATCTCTATTTTCCACTTTCCATAGATTTTCTGTGGGTTTCGGTCTTGGTTCCTGTTCACTATACTTTCTTTCATCTCACTTAATGCTTTCGCTCCTAAGGTTATTGCTTTTGACTTGAACCATTTGTCTTTTATAATGTTCTCCTTTGGGACCCACCTTCCCCTCCCAACTTTTGAGGAATCTACATGTGCAACTTGGATGGAGGTTAGGAGGTGGTCTGTGCCTGGTATCCTGGATGCGTTTATTTTTCAGTCGCATGTTGATTGAGCGATTGTGTCTGTCATGTAGATGCAGTCGATTCTTGACATTGACTTTGTTGTGTCTTGTATGAAGGTAAATGCCCTTTTTGTTGGAAAAGTCTCTCTCCATGCGTCGCTAATTTGTAGTGTTTGTTTTAGTATGTCTAAGGCTTCAATCGAATCCTCTAGGTCTGTTCTCATTGGGATGTGGTCATAGGTGTCTTCCGTCACGTTGAAGTCACCTGCCAGTATATCCACCTTAATTCTAGGGTTTTGCGTGAGGTATCGCTTAATGTCTTTCCAGAAGTCTTTGTTTTCCATCCCCTCTGTTTCTGTGACATTTGGCGCATATACATTCATAAAGTTTATTGTCTTGTTCTTATGCCATTTTACTTCAGTGAGGATTGCCCTTCCTGGTATGACCTCTATCACTTCAGCTTCTCTTGTGTTGATAAGGTCTTTGTTCAGTACTACGGCCACCCCTCCCTTTCCTGTAGGGTTTTCAGAGTCTGAGGAATGGAGAATTTTCATTCTTTTCCTAAAAAGATTTTTGATCTCAAACTTTCTTTCATCTGTCAGGTGTGTCTCCTGTACTAGCAGAATACCTATCTTCTTATCTCTTATTAGTTGGTTTATGTGATTCCATTTTGTTTCCGACCGTGGTGCCCCCACATTTTGGAATTCTCGTATGTTTAGGGTGGCAATTCTCAGAGCTGCCTTTGTGTTCTTTTTTGTGGTATTCGGTGTTGAATTGCATACTGTTCTCGTGGATGCATCTGATCCTCTCATGCATGTAGTTTCACATCTTTCTTCCAGGATAAAATCATTCATATTGAGTAATTCATCTTCATCTGTACTTATTTCTGATGGGGTTTCATTTTCTTGGGTACTCTCCTTGCCTTCAGCTAGGAGGCTTCTGGGTTCTTGTCTACTCTCCACTTGTGAGGGGGCACTAGTGCTGTTTGGGATATATTCTCTTTCTCTAACCACACTCTCATGGTCTCCCTGCTGTAGGGAGTCATGGCTTATATTTGCCATGACTGCAACTTCTATAGTTGCGGCTTGCTCTGAGCCTCCACCTCCTCTGCCTTCTTGGGTGTTCTTGGGGGGGCAGGTGGCGGCTGACCCACATCCCCCTCTACCCAGAGAGGGATACTTGTCTGTGCCAAAGTCATTGTCTCCTGTAAAGTTAATTTCTATCAGTGGTATTGTGCTATTCATATTGGTTAGTATAAGGTTTGTCACTCTCTCAAGCAACAGGGTGTGGGTGTGTTTATTGTGGTTGATGCAGATTCTTGATCAGCGAGAGACTGGTCTGGCTTCAGCTTAGTATGGGTCAGATTCTCACTTCAGCATCAAATTTTTTATTCGGAGTGGGTTTTTACTTAACAATATTATTGTCTGACATTTGTATAGTTATGTGCGGCCTCTTCCTCTCTTCATGAAAAAACCAGTCCTGTCCTTGTGCACATTCTGGTGTCTGTTTGCTTCTCTATTTTGTTGGGTCCTGCTGGGTCTTTCCTCAGAATTGATAGTATCTTCGAAATCAGTTGCTCCAGCCGTATCCTGTGTTCCTCTGGGCTTGTAACCAAACCATCCTGGGATTTTGGAGAAGGGGCAATTGCCTGAGTCATGATCTACTGACTTGCAGCCTGTGCAGTGTGGTTGTTGCTTTCCAATTAAGCATGTCCTTTTTCAAAGCCCACTGTATTAAACTTGCATTGGCGCATTTTCTGCCGGAGTAGGGAGAAGTCATCATCATTTAAGCCAGGGTCTGTTGCAAAGTAAATATTCCATGCTCTTGTGTGTTTGTTTCTCTTTTTGAGAAGAATGAAGGAGGCACAGATATTGTCGAGAATTCCGAGCATTGTCTCCTCTGTCTCCTGTTCCATCTTTCCTTCTAGCAAGGCATGGATTTTGGGGTTTGCATAAAAGGCCCGTCGTGCCAGGTTTTCAACAAGGGCTTTGGCCCTGGGGGTATCTTGGTATGTGAGGCCACTTATAGTAAGGATGTACAGAGGTTTTGATGCATTGTTGGGCAAGAAGATTATTGTTGTCTCTGGAGTCGATACAATTTGAAGTTCAGCTAGGCAGTCAATCTGTTGCTGGCTGAGACCTGAGACTAGAAGGTGGTATGGGTGGGGGAATTTGTTGTCATTGTCTGCCAGAAAGTCCTGGTCAGGGAAGACTACTGCCAGGTCTTCATCATATTCGACATATACCAGATTTTTGATGATCTTTTTGCACGCATCTATGGTTCCGGTTTTCCCTGCTACTGTGTGTTCATAACAACCTCTATATAGGCGTTAATAAGACTCAGGTTGTATCAAAAGGCATACTAATGATTTTCCTGGCACAACCGCATGGATTAGTGGTTAGCACACCCTATGGGTTACTGGCCACCCCCTTCAAAAGCTGAGGTTCAAACCCTTGGCTCACTCTTGGCATATTTTTCACCAGTATTTTTGATTTATTTACTTTATTTTCTGATTTATTTTCTTGACCCCAAGGTTTCACCGGCATTGCTGCTGTTCCCTAGTAACCGCCATCATTCCATCATATTGACATTTGGGCGATTCCATACTTACTTTTTGGCATTTTTGACATGGCAGACAGCTTGACTGATGCTGTTAGGCGTCGCTAAGAGCTGATGGACATTTTCCTATATAAAAGATTGTAGTCTACTGTTTACTTATTAGTTCCCCATGTTAGCGCCTCAAGGGTCGCCAATGGCGACCTCACCTACACTTTACTATATATACTATACTTATAGCATGCAAAATAACAAGTTATCTTCACCATCACCTCTTACGCTTAGGCTTCAGAGCTCAATTTAGTTTATTCTAAGTCTACTCTACACCAAGTGCACTTTTGTATAGTGTTCTTTGTCTTGCTGCTGGACCTATGCCAGCTGTCAGGTTCCACTGACCACGGAGGCTCAGTCTACTGGGCGAACACCTTATGGCTAATCACTGTGTACACAAACACAGAGCACCGGGGGGGAGCGCAAGGTGTAGGAGACCGAAACAGGGCGGGGGCGGTGTGTGGGGGAGCACCAGTAGCGCCGGTGAGTGAGGCGAGTGCTGGGAAGAGTGAAGGATGAGTCCCGGGGGTGCAAGAGGGTGAGACGAGCGAGCGCCGGTAAGCGAGCAAGTCCCGGGGATCAAGAGATAATCAGACGCGGGGACTTAGCGAGTCCCAGGGATGGAAACAAAACCGGGGAAGTTGGATGGCCAAAAGAGGAAAGAGTCGAGATAAGATAACGGGAGATGGAAATGATTAAGTCAAAGAGAGGAGCTGGGAACGGAGAGTCAAGAGAACTTAGAGTGGAGAAGAGAAAAGAGAACAACGAGAATAGATTGGGAGTATGAGCAAGTGGAGACAAGACAGAGAGACAAAACGAGACGAGTACGACAAGGAAAAAGAAGCAAGTAAAAGTATCGAGACCAGGACGCGCGAGAAACAAAACAGAGACAAAAACACAACAAACGAGACAGGTTATGGCAATATCAAGACTAGAGTACCTACTTACTACTCTACGACTTATATACTACGCAGTATGTATGGCCCGGGGCTCAGGCCTGGGTTCCAGCAGCGGGTCACAGTGTCGGGGCTTGGGGTGAGACCTGGGGGCCACGCAGGGCGGGGCAAGATTAAGACATGTCGCACGGCGTGGAGGTCTCGCACTGGAAGCACAGAGACACGTGGTGGTGGGGTGGCGAGGAGGGAGCAGGAGCGGGGCATAGCATGCAGAGGTTGGCGGCAGTGATGTGCGATCATGATGCGTGATGGGGGTCTCAGCGCGGGCCGGGGGTGACGGGTAGTGCCGGCGCTGATGTGGTGTGATAGCTGAGACCCGGTGCTGATGTGGCGGTCATGGCGGTGATGGCCAGGGGATGCCGTGAGTGGTGGTGGCTGTGGTGGCAATGGGCAGTGATGGGCGGTGATGGCCAGGGATGCCGCAGGTGGCGGTGGCTGGTGGCGTTGATGGGTGGTGATGGGCGGTGATGGCCGAGGGAGTTGGCCGAGTAGCGGTCTGGGCCCGGGGCAGTCGTGGGGGTGGTTTTAGGAGGGTTAGAGTCCTGGGGCCGGGGCTGAGTCCCGGAGGTCGGTAGCGGGTCGTGACACCAGCGTACTAGGAATTCTTACGCTTTGCAACTGCGGCAGGCATACAACTCTTGACAACTACGCTAAGCTTCTCTTCACTACTCCCTTACCACTGTCCTCCACTAACCTGTTTCTGGGACCCTGCCCAGCTCACCTCAATTAGCAAGCCCAACGCTATATGCCTTGTGACTGCCTACCCAGACACCACTTGGTACAATTTTGAGCGTCATCAGCATGCCCATAGGGTTGGTCCTTCCATTTCCTCCCATTCCAACAGCGTATTTGGTGCTATGTTGAATGTTGGGGCAGCTGCCAGATGGATTTGAGGCCATCCTCCATTAGGTGTCGCTGTCCTTTTCAACCCCTTTTGGTTTGTTGTTACATTCTCAGAGGTTTTGATCCACAGTTCTGGTGAGTTTTCATCTAGGGGAGGGTGTTCATCGCCAAGGCTAGGTTGTGGGGTAATGCTGGCCTCTCTCATGGAGCTGCCTATCCTCTGTTCTTGGGAGTTCAAATTGGCATCCTGTTCTGTGCCTTGTTCTCCTGGGGAGCAGGAGAAAGACGATTTCCTTTGTGGAGTAGGGTGATGTTCTTGCACATGAGGGGGGTGTTCATGTGTTTCTCATTGTTGTCCTTCCCTTTTAGTCATGGAATGTTCTCTAATGGGGTCAGGAGTGACATGTTGTGAGTGGCTTTGTACATGTTGGCTCTTGGTCCAATCATTGCTGAGGCCATGTTGAGCCTCTGTCTTCTGGTTTGTGTTACGACCTGCTACCGACCCCCGGGACTCAGCCCTGGCCCTGGGGCTCCAACCCTCCCAAAACCACCCCCACGACCGCCCCGGGCCTGGACCGCTACCCGGCCAACTCCCCTGGCCATCACCGCCCATCACCGCCCATCAACGCCACCAGCCACCGCCACCTGCGGCATCCCCGGCCATCACCGCTCATTGCTGCCCATCACCACCACAGCCACCACTACTCGCGGCACCCCCCGGCCATCACCACCGTGACCGCCACATCAGTGCCAGGTCTCAGCTATCACACCGCCCATAGCCGCCACATCAGCACCGGCACCACCCATCACCCCCAGCCTGCGCCGAAACCCCCATCATGCATCACAATCATGCATCATGATCACGCATCACCGCTGACCCAACCCCTGCATGCCATGCCCTGCTCCCGCTCCTCCTCACCGCCCCACTACCGCATGTCTCTGCATTTCCAGTGCAAGACCTCCACGCTGCGCAACATGTCTCAACCTCACTCCACCCTGCGTGGCCCCTGGGTCTCACCCCAAGCCCCGGCACCGCGACCCGCTGCTGGAATCTGGGCCTGAGCCTCAGGCTCTATGTACTGCGTAGTATATAAGTTGTAGAGTAGTAAGTAGGTACTCTAGTCTTGATATTATGGTAACCTCATCTTGTTTGTTGTGTTCTCGTCTCTGTTTCATTTTCTCGCACACCCCGGTCTCTTTATTTCTACTTGCTTCCTTTCTCGTCGTACTCATCTTGTTTTGTCTCTCTGTCTCGCCTCTACTCGACTCGTACTCTCAATCTACTCTAATTGTTCTCTTTTCCCTTTCTGCCCTAAGTTCTCTTGGTTCTCCATTCCCAACTCCTCTCTTCAACTTAATCATTTCCATCTCCCATTATCTTATCTCGACTCTTTCCCCTTTTGGCTGTTTAACTTCCCCAGTTCTGTTTCCATCCCCAGGACTCGCTAAGTCCCCGCTCCTGTTATCACTTGATCTCCGGGACTTGCTCGCTCCTCGGTGCTCGCTCATCTCATCCTCTTGCACCCCTGGCACTCGCGCCAACCCCTGGCACTCGTCCTCCACCCTCCCTGGCACTTGTCTCACTCGCCGGCGCTACCGGCACTCCTCCACACACCCCCTGCCCCGCTTCGGTCTCCTACACCTTGTGCTCCTCCCGGTGCTCTGCGTCTGTATATATGGTGATCATCACGTAAGGTGTTTGCCCAGTAGACTGAGCCCCCGTGGTCAGCAGAACCTGACAGTTTGCTCTAGGAGTAGACCCAGTGAATGGATCAAAGTCTATCTCCATAGGTGAGGTTTTGTCTTCTGTATAGTCAAAAGCTAACAATGATAGGGTTGGACTGGGGCTGTGTAGATGCCTGTCCTCCATTTCTGGTTTCTTTGCGTGATGCTGAGTGCTTTTGTCGTTAGGCAAGGGTTCCGCATATGGTCCTTTATTTTGTTCTTTAGCTCTAGCTGCACGACGTTCTTTCCTCCTTGCCTTCCTGGGGGTCACAATTTGCCACCCTTGCTGGTCTGCTTGCTGGGTGAGGTTAGCCTGTGAGGGTCTTTATGGTGTAAAGCTCATTTTCTACCTTTGCCTGTGTGACATCCAGTGAGTTTTTTGGGTTTGCCATTTCTTGGCTAGCTATGTCCATGTCTTCATTGAGATTGTCTTGGAGTTCGACAAGAGGCCCCTTGACTCCGAGTTTTTCTGGAGACAAGAGTTTTGTGGGAGGGGAGGAGCACTGAGGTGGGGAGGGCTCTTGGAGGTATTTGACTAGAGGTTGTGTTCCACCTCTAGGAGAGTTGACTGGAGTAGTCTCTGGGGTCTCAGAGAGGTGGGGAGCATTTTGCGTGATGGAGTGCTTGTTACTGCGGCTGCATAGGACCTGGGCGAGTTTGGTGCTGTGTGTGGATTACTGTTTTCCATTAGTCAGGTTACTGTGGTGTGGGATCCTATGGTCGCTCTCCAAGTTCCGTTGTTTTTAAATAGGAAATTTTCTGCTCTTTCCTCTTTTTTGGGGAGGAGACCAGTTAAACTTTGTGGGCTGGTTTTCTTAATGCTTCTCTTAGTAAGTTTGTTTTCTACCTAGTGATTTCCACTACGTCATTTCAGTTATGTATATCCCTTCTCCTTTGTTTATTGCATGCCTATGTCTGTGGCTTTGGATTTAGTTTCTTATGTGACTTAAGAAGTTTTCCGGCTATTGGTCATAACCAGGGGTTGGGTGCTGTTTTCATGTGCTCTGCCTTCCATTGTATGGCAGGGCGGGCCTTTCCTCTTTTCTCTCTTAAGGGGGGAGAGTGCTTTACTCAGTAACCATCTTGATTGCTACTCTTTGTAGCCTACTGCTTTAGTAGGGACCAGCATTGAGAGTGTCAGCGCCAGCAGAAGTGTCCACAAACACTTGCCCTAAACTGACCATGGTGATGGTTCAGGTTCAAGATGCCCCCCCTCAGTGCAGCACATTAGCAGGTGGCAGAGGCATGAAAACAACTGTACAGGTGACCAGAGCTCACCTTAATCTTGGATAATGCTTGCACAGGGAGTGCAGGAAGTTCTGGGGGTTTCCTTAAAAGAAAATGACCTCCAGCAATCTCCGGGGGTCTAGAACAAGCCCCAGGTGTCTAGAGCAAGCCCCGCACATCACTTTTTTTACTCATGCCATGACCTGGTCCAATCTTTTGTGACAACAAGAGTGCCATTCACTCCTAGGGCCAGAATATGTTTCTGATGGAAAAAGAATCAAAGAAACCTGTCATCTGTTTCTTGGCCAGCTTTTTACTATAGAAAAAGGCAAATTTTCTTTGTTCAATTACTTTTCCATCAGAAATTGACACATTAGAAATGGCACAACAGGTTTCCTCTTCACTTTTTCCCAAGGAAACACAATTGGGTGCCAGCAGTGATTGATATTGCAAATTCTGATTT
>JAGGAQ010006646.1:0-10206 GCA_017657225.1 Termitomyces sp. T69sscA
GCTATGGGGGTGGTATTGGGAGCGCTGGAGTCCCGGGGCCGGGGCTAAGTCCCGGGGGTCGGTAGCGGGTCGTGACAGATGCCACCTAGCAGCATCATCCCACACTGCTACTGTGCCAGCAATGCAAAAAGCTGGGGCACTTTGCACAATACTGCTTGCTGAGCCTTGAGGTGTGCTACCTCTCTACTGTGGAGCAGGAGGAGCTTCTCTTGCAACTGTTGGCTGCAAAGGACACTGCCAGAGCCCCATCACCAGATGAGCTGACACTGGAGTTGACTCAGAGGAGAGTGGCACATGCACCCCCCTCCTGCACTGCTGGCACCAGAACCTGTTTCCATCAGAAAAAGTAACAAAGAAGTGTGTCATGCCATTTCCAATGTACACATTTTTGAAGGAAAAAGATTTGAGACAATGAAAAATGCCTTTTTCTAAGGCAAAAAGTTGCCAAAGAAATGGTATGACACACTTCTTTGTCACTTTTTCTGGTGGAAATAGGTTCTGGCACCAGCAGTGCTGGGGCTGAAGGATCTTTAGTCAAGCAACAGACAAGATGCTCAGCAAAGAGGGCCAGAACAGGTTCCAAGGTATTCTAGACCTGGGATTCCTTGACAAGGTTATCAAGGTAGAAAACCTGATCTACACCACTGCATTGCATGCCCTGCCATCCTTGATGGAGATTTAGACCAGTCAGACCACTTTCTAGGGACTGGCCTAGGCCTTTACTGCAAACTCTCAGCCCTGAGTCTTCTGCAATGCAGTGCCATAGTATCTACATGACTTTGAGGATGTGTCCTCTAAAGCATCCTTTGATTTGTTCCTGGAGCACAAGTAGTGGAATTATGCTACACCCCTCATGCTCAAGGAGCAGGACAAGTTGGATGTGTTCCTTTAAGAAAACTTTGACTGCCATATCTGCCCTTTTAATTTATCCATGGCTTTCCCAGTGCTCTTTATTAAGAAAAAGGATGGCTCACTCCATCTGGTGCAAAAATCACTATGTCCTCAACACTATGACTGTAAAGAACTGCTATCCCCTCCCACTCATTTCAAAACTCATTAACAATCTTTGGAGGGCATACTACTTCACCAAATTGGATGTCAATGCAACTACAATAATGTGTGCATCCAAGTAGAAAACAAGTGAAAGGCTGTGTTCTGGACCAACTGCACCAGCTCTATTTCAAACCAGATAAATGTGAGTTCAAACAGATTTAAATCAAGAACCTGGGGCAGATCACCTGACATGGAGCAGCAGAGATAGACATGATGAAGGTGGCTGGCATCATAGAGTAGTCAGAGCTCCAGAGCAAGGAAGAGATGCAAGCCTTCTTGGGCTACACTAAGTTCCACCAACAGTGGACTACTCTCACCATGCTTGCTGATTGTTTGATCTTACCATGAACAACACCACCTGGCATCAGGGGCCTTCAGAGCTCACTGCCTTCAACACCCTCAAGCTGGCTGTATTTCCCTCTGTCAGATTTGTGACATGCTTTAAATAGACTTTGGATTTCTCTCTGCCAGCTGTGTGGCTGAGCCACAGCCTCCAGAGGTCACCCTCACAGCAGAACAAGTCTCTAGGTTTTCGTCTGGGAGTCCCCTCTAGCTTGCCTGAGTTGTCTCTGGTCCTTTTAGGTCTCTCTCCCACTGAATTGCCTCTGCCCCACCATTTCCATGACCCAGCCAGCCACTTCCAGTGCTTCCTTGGATGCTTTGGCCCCTAGGAATGAGGCCTGAAACTGCTTGCTTGCTCTGGAGATGCAGGTGCAGACTACTCAAGCTTCATTGACCCTTTATACCACCAAACTTGCTAGATTATGCCAGGCCACAGACACCATCACTCATTCTCTTCAAGCTCTTCTAGGGCGCCTCCCTCCACCTCCTACTGCTGCTTCAGCACCCTCTCCACCTGTAGAAGCCATCTTTGTGCCTCACTCCAAGGCTTCCTTAGTGTTACATACTAATATTCCTTGTCCAGCACTTCCAGATACTTACAATGGTGACCATGCAGCAGGCAAATGATTCTTTCAGTCCTGCATCATGTACATTCAACTGAGTGGGGTGGCCTTTGCCTCTGATGTCTTGAAAATTGCTTGGGTCTTATCCTATATGAAAACTGGCCATGTGTCAACTTATGCATTCTGAGTGTTCCATTGCCCTGGTGGAGTGAATAGTTTTGATGACTGGAAAGCATTTGAATAGGATTTTCAAGCTGAGTTCTTCCCTCTGGACCCTGCCAAGACTGCAGCTCTCACCCTTCATAACTGTAATCAATATAGTCAAGGAAAAAGATCACTTAATGAGTACATCAACTCTTTTTGTGCACTAGTAAAGCAGGCCAGCTATCCAGATGGATTACAGATCTGCCTCACCTTTTGAGATGAACTTTAGCCCTCTCTCATGGACAGGATTGACAGTCTAGCAGAAGGATGACCTGACAATAATAGTATTGACTCCTGGTATAGAGTTGCTTGTGATCAGTGGCAGCTTATGGAGCTGAGACAAGAGCTAAGATGCCCAATGAGTTTCAGCATCATGCATTAGCCCCCACCTACCTTTCACCAGCCCTTTTGACATCACTGCCTGTTCATGCCCTTCTACTCACTTCATCAGCATCAGCACTAGCTTGTCCTTTGCATCCTGGTGTGCCTATAGATGTGGATGCCTCTCATCAATGCTCAGCAATGCCACTGACATGTTGTTGCTGTGGAAAGTCAGGCCATCTTGCACACTACTGCCCTCAGGAGTTAGAAGTATGCTACCTTTCTTTCACAGAGCAAGAGGAGCTCCTTTTGCAACTTCTTGCAGCCAAGAATGGATTAGAAGACCCCTCTCCAGATGCACTTCTAGTCAAGCCACCAACTAAGGAGTTGACAGACTTGGCAGTTCCCTCCTTGGACTCAGAAGAGGATTTTCAGTCAGGCAACAAATGAATTGTATGCCTCTGCTGCTCAGAGCCAACCAGTTTTCATGTTTGTCAGTAGAACATCTCAATATATCCCCTATTGTTGACAAACTGCTGGCCAAAACTGTGAGCCCCTCTTTCGACATATAAGATACCCACCCAGTCCTAGGCTTGACTAGGTCATACTCTCCTCCACCACAGTGTCCCTGCATCCCACATTGGGAACATCTTCTTCTTTGCTGATACATTGTTGCCTCCTTTCTATCATCCAACTCTCTACACCTCAATGTAGAAATTGAAACCACAGACACTCAACAGAACCAGGGTGTGTTCATTGATGCTGGCTATGTGGAGTGACATCGACTGACCACTTGGTCTCTCTCACTGCCATCCATCATTTCCACTTTCAACCCACTGGTGACCCCAGCAAGGCTGGAGCTACTGGTGCCCTGACAGCATCCCTGGACAACCCTGTCAACTCTCCTCCACCTCAACCTGTCCTGGTCACACTCTTGGCCTTTCCCAACATCCCCTGCAACAAGTACAAAGGGCCCAACTACCCTGCCTAGCACCCCTGGACAACCCCAGACACCAACAATATGGATCAGTCACTCAGCCCCCTCAACCTGGAAGCTTTTGATATCAAAATCATTGGCCTGGCCTCTTTTGTTTGCATCATCTAAGACAGCACCTCCGCCTTCCAACTCCACATCTCTCTGGTGCTCCCAAAAGAACACCTAGGCGCTGACACCACTATTCTAGAACCAAAGATGAAGGAACAAATATTATGCAAAGTAGCTCCTCTGGAGTATCATGAATTTGCTGATGTGTTCTCCAAAGGAAGCGCCAAGGAGCTCCCCCCACACTAGTCATATGACCACAAAATTGATCTCAAAAATGGCATTGCACCCCCATTCAGCAAGATCTATAACATGTCAGAAGTCAAACTCCATGCCCTCAAAGATTATCTCAATGACATGCTTGGTAAAGGCTTCATTTAGCCTTTGATCTCTGCCACTGGGGCTCCAGTCCTATTTGCCAAAAAGAAGAATGGTTCTCTGCACCTTTGTGTCAACTACCAGGGCCTCAACAAAGTCACTAAAAAGAACTGATATCCACTTCCCCTCATTGGTGACCTTGTTGACCACCTCCACAGCACCAAAGTCTACACCAAAATTAACCTCTGCTCTGGCCATAACAACATCTGCATAGCTCTGAAGCATGAATAGGAAACTGCCTTCTGCACCCACTATGGCCTCTTCAAATACCTTGTGATGCCCTTTGGTATGACCAACACCCCTGCCACCTTCCAGTACTTTATGAACAACATCTTCCACAACATGAACAACATCTTCATCATTGTATATCTGAGCAACACACCATCAAAGTTGAGTACTTCAGCATCATTGCTACCTTAGACAGTGTTTGCATGGACCCTGCTAAGGTGGAAGCCATCCTCAACTGGCCTCCGCCTCAGAACATTAAAGAGGTGCAGTCATTTCTTGGTTTTGCCAACTTCTATCACAAGTTCATTGATAATTACTCCAAGATCACCAAACTCCTCAACTGGCTCACAAGAAAGGACACCCCATGGAACTGGGACAGCAAATGCCAAAGCATGTTCACCCTCCTCAAGGAAGCCTTCACCTCCACCTCCACCCTCCACCACTTTGGCCCTGCCCTCCCCATCATTCTCAAATGCAACACCTTCAACTACACCATCGCTAGTATACTCTTGCAGATGGACCTCTGCAGTGATAAGCTCCAGCCTGTTGCCTTCTACACTTGCTTGATGATCCCCACAGAGCTCAACTACAATATCTACAACAAAGAGCTTCTTGCCATTGTCAAAGCCTTCAAGCAGTGGTGGGCCTACCTAAAGGGTGCCCCACATTGAATCCAAGTCTACTTGGACCACAACAACCTCCAGTACTTCACCACAACCAAGCAACTCAGCTGCCACCAAGTCCGCTGGTTGGAGATCCTCTCTGAGTATGACTTCACTATCCACTACCGCCCTGGCCGGCTTAGTGCCAAGCCTGAAGCCCTCATCTAGAGATGGGATATGTACTCTAAGGAGTCATTCAAGGCAGAATGCAATGCTTTCAACCATCAAGTTTCAACCATTGAGTGGTAATCCCAACAGAACATCTTTATGCCATGCTGATTATGGATGAAGAGAGTATCCTACACCAAATCTGCAATGCTTTTTGGGACACCTTCTTCACTCAGCATGACCCTTGGCACAACCTCGCAGACAATGCTGACACCAACTGCCCCTTCACATCCTTCCCTGATGACTGACTCCTTCTCTAGGATGGACAAATCTATGCCCTGGACCACAAGAAGATCTGCTTGGACATTCTCTGCCAGCACCATAACCACAAGCTCTACAGACATCCTGGGATTTATAAGACCCTTCAGCTCATCTCCCAGACTTACTTTTGACCAAGCATGAAGAAGGACATCACCTAGTATGTCCAGGCTTGCGAGTTGTGTCTCTGGGCCAAAGTTCTCTGCCACTGCCCCTATGGTCTCCTCAAGCCACTCTCTATCAGTTGCTGCCCTTGGTCTTCCATCTTGATGGACCACATCATTGAGCTCTCCAAGTCAGAGGGCTTCAATGCCATCCTCATCATCATCTGCTGCCTTACTAAGCAAGCCATCTTCATTCTCTGTCACACCACCAACAATGCTCTGAAGTTCACCAAACTCTTCTTTGAGCACATATTCTCCAAGCACGGACTCCTGGGAAACATTGTATCTGATTGTGGCCCCCTCTTTGTCTCCTGGTTCTGGCAGTCTCTGTGTAAGGCCCTCAAGATTAAGACTAACCTCTCCACCGCCTATCACTCAGAGATTGATGGCCAGACCAAACAAGTGAACCAGACCCTGGAACAGTATCTCTGCCTCTATGTTAACTACCTACAAAATGACTAGTGCACTGAACTGCCCCTGGTGGAGTTCACCTACAACAACACCCCCCATTCCACCACCAGAGTGTCTCCTTTCTATGCTAATAAAGGTTACAACTCCTGGCTCACCCTCTCCCTCAGAGACATCTCCATCCATGTAGCCCACAAAGTTGCTCAGGACCACTTGACAACCCTCGATCAAGCTCAATCACAAACAACTCAGCCCCTTCAAGGTTCTCTGGAAGGTCTCAACTCACACCTACAAGCTCAACCTATCCTCAGAACTCAAGGGCCTATGCTTGGTTTTCATCTTCAACTTTGACTGGCTGTGGTCAGCTGAGTTGCCCACATTCACCTCCTTGAGAAATACACCTCAGATCTCTTCCCTGAACAGCAACCCAGCTAACCACAACCAGTCAAAGTCAAAGATGAATACTACTACAAGGTCAATCACATCCTTGACTCATGACTTGTCTGCAGCCATCCTCACTACCTTGTTTGCTGGAAAGGCTATAAACCCAAAGACAATACTTGGAAATCCTAGAAGAACCTCACCAGCACCCCCACCAAGCTACAAGACTTCCTCCAGCAATACTTCAACAACAGATGGCATTAGTGGGCATAATCCCTGCCTCTAATTTCATTAGGGATTCAACTCCCACCAAGACTCCTATGTGTTTCCTTGCATAATTTACCTCTTAATTCTCACAACTCTCAAAGGAAACTCAGACACAACAAGGAAATATTATTGAACATGACTATGAATACATAAATTTACAACAGAATCCAAAAAATGAAGACTAGGGCAACATGGGAGCTTGACAACTAGTTGACCACCTCATCACTCCATGTCACCCCACTCCCTCCCACCTCTGGCCCCACAATCACCATTGCCATCTCCATCTGGGCCACTAGCAATGCCAAATGATCCTTCTGCAACAGCAATGACTCCCCTATTATTGATCACCACCTCCTTTTATGAGCTCAGGGCAATGGCATTCTGGCACCAGTGTCCCACCAGCAGTAAGTCTAGCTGGACCATGGCATGGTCCAGCTCCAGAGAGAAATCATAGAGCATCTGCTCCAAGCCCTCCTAAATTGAGGCCTGCACTGCCGATGTGCCATTGAAGAGTACCTGATGCTCCTGGACCCAGCCTGCCACAACCGTCAGCTAGCAGAGTAAGAATGCAAAATGACTTACACAGGATCCCTTCCTAGAACATTGCCACCTCCACCAACACCCAGTTCCATTGACAAACTGCTGCCTCCTCCACTGTCTATGCTGCCTCTGCCTCCTGCTGCAAACCTGCTTCATCCTCCAAGGCCACCTAGGCTGCCCCTGCCTCCAACTCCACCACTTGTGCCTGCAGCACCTTCACCTCCACCATGCTGTCATTGGCCACCCTCAAGGCTGCATCCCTGTTGTGTCGCAGGATCCACCAACACCCAGTCCCATTGACAAACTGCTGCCTCCTCTGCTGCTTGCACTGCCTCTGCCTCCTGCTGTAAACCTGCCTTACTTTCCAGGGCTGCCTGAGCTGCTCCCACCTCCAACTCTGCCACCTATGCCTGCAGCACCTTCACCTCTTCCACTCTGTCATTGGCCACCCTCAAGGCCACATCCTTGTTGTGTTGCATGATATTGCAATCCCTCTCTGCCTCATGAGCCTTCCTTTCCCAATGTGCAATCATCTCCATAAGCTCCTCGACCTGCTGGCATAACATGAGGTTGAGGATCAACAGCTCACAATTGGCTATGGCTGGCAGAAGGACCACCCCACATGATACCGCAGTTGATGAATGGGTAGTAGGATGCACTGGCTACTGATGACGCCCAAAATTGTATCAAGGAGTGTCTGGGTAGACAATTACTAGATAGAAAGTAATAGTGTCAGGCTTGCTAGTAGAAGAGAACCAGGCAGGGTCCCAGAAGACTAGTTAGTAAAGGACAGTGGTAAGGAGTTATGAGGGGGTTGCTTAGCATAGCCACCAAATGCTAGATGCCTGCCATAGGTGCAAGGTGTGTGGTTGAACTAGGACACTGACATACTCTCAGTGGCAAATCAAAACACTAAAACAGCACCTTGGCATAGAGTCAGCTTAAGAGGGGCTAAATTGAGCTCTGAAGCCCAAGTGTAAGAGATGGGGAGTGAAAGTAACTTGTTATTGGCAGTGTATAAGTACAATATATATAATAAGTTGTAAGCAAAGTCACCATTGGCAACTAAAGGTTGCCAAAGCAGGGAACTGAGTAAGTAAACAACAACCAACAATCTTTTATATAGGAAAATGTCAATCAAACCTTGGCAATGCCTAGCAGTGCCAATCAAGCTGTCTGTCATGTCAAGATGTCAAGAAGTAGGTATGAAATCACCAATTGTCAGCGTCATCAAAATGATGACGGTTGCTAAGGTGCAGCAGTAAGGCCAGTGAATCCTCAGTGTCAAAAAAGTAAGGTAAAAATAAGTAAAAAAATAATAACACGATACAAACAGTGCTTGTTCAGGAATTTGAACCCTAGCCCCCTTGGGAGGGCACCAAGTAAACCATAGAGTGTGCTAACCACAAGTCCACAAGCCTGTGCCAGAAAATATGTCAGTATTCCTTTTGACACAACCTGGGGGGCTTATCACCATGGCAAAAAAGTATGTGGGCTGAAAGAATCAGCCATCAACGCATCACTCCAAGGCCTCTTGCTAGGGCCCACCTCTGAGGACAAGGATGCTTGCTGCTTATTCTTAGCCACCACTGACTCCTTCACCCTCCCATGTGGTGGCCCCACCTTAATGACCAATGCTGAGCCCTCCTCATTGTTGCTTGACTCACCCTCAAATCCAGAATCCCTGCTTGCTTCAGAATGCAAGACTCCCTCCTCACCTGCCTCCACCTCTACCAACCATGACTTGATTGCCTCTCTCATCTGACTCAAGACCCACTCCAATGACCACCCTTGCTCAGCTGCCATGCAAATCATCCACCACAATCTTGATACCAAGCACCTCTTGTGCTTGAAATGACACAAGAGTAACACCGACAAATCCCAGCAACCCTCAGCCACCAGCACCTCAAACTCCCAAGTGTTCCTGCAACAAGCACAGAATACACACTACCAGCACAATCAGAACAACTCTAGGATGAAGGACACCATGCCTGTGTCAGGAGACTCCAGGGCCAACCCACTGCCATGGCAAAATGGTCTGGCATCATGTCTGCCTGGGCCACCTAATGGGCCACCAACATAGGATGGAACACTCCTGAGACCAGAGGAGGCCACAGTGGGCAAACTGGCGACACAGGAGCAGACCAAACCAGCTTGTGTTGCATGACAACTGCTGAAAGAACATGGAAAGAGCCTGCTGCTGATAACAACATGCCTAAGAAAACACAGTATCAGTAAGTGGGGACCCCAGAACAACAAAGAACTTACGGTGCATCACCTCTGCCCATCAGCAATCTTGGTGATGCTCAAATGAGGCCCAGCACTCCCCATAGGCCACCCACACACCCACATTGCTCTCATTGGAAGGAGGAGGGGTAGGAAATGACAATGAGGATGAAGACATGAGGAAAGAGTGGTTGAAATTCAACAAAGTTTTTTTTTTTCCTTTTTATTGCATATGGGACTTCCTGATGGCCACCAGACTTTGACTTTGATGCCAGAAGCAGCACAGCCACCCACAACTGCCATGTGTTTTTAGGGTCTCAACACTGAAGGGAGGGTGATGTCATGACCCACTACCAACCTCCAGCACTCAGCCTCAGCCTCAGGACTCCAACCTCCCCAAACCAGCCTCCACAACATCTTAGGCTTGGACTGTTACCCAACCAGCCACCTTGGCAGCCCTTGGCCATCACCACCAGCCACCACCACTCCTGACACCCCTTGGCCATTGCTGCCTGTAGCTGCCACATCAGTGCCAGCCCTGGCTATCTCCAGCGCTTTCTCCAGCCTGTACCAAGGCCTCCCCCAGCTCCCACCAAGATGCCCATCACACATCACAACCACGCATCACCTCCAGTCTGACCTCCACATGCCACATTTCATCTCCGCTTTCCTCCTCACCTTATCAACATTCCATGCCTACATGCTCTCAAATCAAGGCCTTCAGAAGCTTCCTTTACACTGCCTGACATACATTGACCATCACTGCTGTCTTGCATGATCCCTGGGCTTCATCTGGAGCCCCAGCGCTGTGACTTGTCACTGGGGACTGGACCTGTGCCTCAGGGCCTACATACCATCCAGTATATAAGTCGTAGAGTAGCATTGAGTACTCTAGTCTTGATATTGCCATACTTTTGTCTCTATTTTTGTGTTCTGTTTCTGTTTCCTAGTCTTGCATGTCCCGGTTTCCTTTTTTTCACTTACCACATTTTCATTTTGTA
>JAGGAQ010006647.1:0-10192 GCA_017657225.1 Termitomyces sp. T69sscA
GGGCGCTAACCACTAGTCCCTGCAGTTGTGCCAGGAAAATCGTTAGTACGCCTCTTGACACAACCTGGGTCTTATCAACGTTGGAGAGGGGACCTGGAGGTTCTTCAGTCTTAGAATAGCTGGCATTGGAATGTGTATTTGCATCTTCTAACAACAGACATGTGAACCTGTTGGTACCCAGCGATGGAGGCATACACCTCATCCGTCGCTTGACTAAAAATCCTCCTCCAGGCCCGGGAGGGGGGCGTATGCGCCGCTCTCCTCCTGGGCCAACTCCAGTGCCAGTTCATTTGGTGATGGGGCTCCGGCAGCGTCCTTTGCAGCCAGCAGTTGCAGGAGAAGCTCCTCTTGCTCCATGGTGGAGAGGTAGCACACCTTCAGGCCCAATGGGCAGTGCCGTGCAAAGTGCCCAGGCTTTTTGCACTGCTGGCACAGTAGCGGTGTAGCATAATGTTGCCAGGCTGCGTCTACATCCATGGGGATGCCTGGGAGTAGAGGTCGTAGTGCAGGAGTAGCCAGAGCCAGAGCAGGTTCTGAGTGCAGGAGTGCCGGGTGCTGGAGAGTTACCATGGAAGTAGAGCAGGGAGCTGGGTGTGCCCAGCGTAGCTCCCACCGAATCTCCATAAGTTGCCATTGGTCCCGGGCCACCTTGTACCAGAAGGCAATCTGCTTGTCATCAGGGCAGCCCTCAGCAAGGTTGTCAATACGCTCCATCAAGGCGGGGTGCAGGCCATCCCGGAACATGAGACATAGCTGCAGGCCATCTGGATAGGCTGCTTGTTCAACCAACGCCCAAAAGGAGTCAATGTATTTGTCCAACGTTCGCTTTCCCTGCCCATACTGTTCGAGATCTCCGGAGGTCTAGAACGAGTCCTGGAAGTCTAGGGCAAGTCCCAGGGGTTTAGGGCAAGTCCCAGGGGTCCTGGGGGGTGGCGTAGGATGTGCCCAAGAATGGAAATCGAATGGAAGTCCCCTGACATCCAGGCCTGAGATGGTCATGGGGGTGGGTTTGAGGGGGTTGGAGTCCCGGGGGTCAGTAGCGAGTTGTGACACTGTCTCTGTCTTATTTTGTGTTTTGTGTTTTGGTTTCTCTATTTTGATTTTGTTTACTTCATCTCATATCAATTTGTATCATTTCTTACTCATCTTGTCTCACCTCATTACTCTTGTCTTTACTTGACTCATATCTCCATTCCAAATCTATTCTCTGCTTCTCTCTCTCTCTGAGTTCTTCATCGTCTTATTCTCTCTCTCAGTCTTTATTTCTATTCTACTCTTCCTCTATTTCTTGCCTCAACTCTTTCCTTTTTTAGCTTGGCTAGATCTCCATGCCTTATCTCTGTTTCCAAGACTTGCTAAATCCTTGTTACCCTGGTCTCTAGATCCTTGGCCCTGGGCTTCACTTTCAGCCCTGGCACCCTTTCTCCACACTCTTGGCACCTGGCCTTGCACACTTCACCCTGGAAGTGACTGGCGCTCCTTGCTTATTCTCTGCTTGCATCTCTGGTCTCACCTCTCAGTTTCATATGCTCAACACTCATCAACAGTACTTGCAGGCTGCAGCATAAGGACTTGATTTTGTCAACTACTTCATGAATTATTCCATGGCAATCTATCAGTGTACCGTGAACTTGTGGCAAGCATTTTCATTACACCTGTGTTATATATATACAGTACTAAGCTTGTCATTCATGACACTCTAGTCTTCTAGTCTTGAAATATTCCTCTTTAGCGTGCGATCTTAATCTCAAATCTCTGGACTTTAGAGAGCAAAACAGAAGTCCGTTCATTTGGGCTTGACACAGTAAACAGTATAATCTTAAAAACATGACAATAAATAACCATGGCCAGCAAGCTGTGCCTTAGCTATCGACATTTTCCTGTTATTGAGGCCAAGGGGTTGATTATGCAGTGATAAGACCCAGGTTGTATCAAAAGGCATACTGACGATTTCCTGGCACAGCCGTATGGATTAGTAGTTAGCGTGACCTCTGGATTACCTGGTGTTCTCTCAAAAGGCTGAGGTTCAAACCCCAGACAAACACTTAGCGTATTTTTCATTTATTATTTTTTGATTTATTTTACCTTATTTTCTTGACCCCAAGGTTTCGCCAGCTTTGCTGCTGCACCCTGGCAACCACCATCATTTCACGACATTTTATAACAAGATTTGCAAAGCTGATATCTATCTACATCATATATATCAATACATGTATTGAAAATCCACTAGAATACCTACTTGTAGTCTTTTCCTGGTCCTTCAGGAGTCCACCAAGATAATCGATGTAGATATTCAGGTGATTCCGATGACCCGCCAGTGGATGTGGACATGTTGGTCAGTACAGAGCAGGTGACAGAAAGAAGATACATTGTGCTTTCTACCAACAGGTAGGGCAAACATTGTGAGGGTGAACATGTCAACTGACTCGTATGTCATAACTGAGGGATTGTTGTAGGCCAAGATGAGGAATCACAAAGACTATGGACCAACAAAGAAAGAATTTGCGCTGGACTCATCAAGAGCTCTGTAAAATGTATCTGAAGAACGGAGAGTTCAGCAAGGATGACGGTGTATGTATGGGAGGTACTCACGTAATTATCCTCAATTGCCACTTTTAAATAAAGAACAATTAAAGCCTGAAAGTGGATTCAAATCCAACAGTAATATCAACATCCATCTCGGTGTTGGTTATTGGAACATTGATCTTGAGCTTTCAAAATTGAGCTTATGGAATAAGATACATGAGATCTGGTGGTCCAGTTGTCCCACTGAGATGGTGCCGCATGGGGGCACCTGCTGGGTGAGAAGGAAGGGAATGGGGCGGTTCAGAGCCCTGCCAGCTGCAGAATTGGATTCTGCAAAAGAGACATTGCAAACACTGCTGACAAGGTCATCTGAGGGGGAGGACTCGATCTTGGACACATGGAATGCTTGGGACCGCATGAGGTGTAGGAGCTGCTTGTGCTTATGCTGGGGCCGGCAGAGGCAGAGGCGCTGTCAGAAAAGACAAAGAGGGAGGCCATGCCGGATGGACTTATGACAGGCTGGGAATCAGTGATGAAGACACCTCTGAGCGGGGCATCTGGTTGCTGCAGCTTCGGGTGGGCATTGTTGGTGGTGAGTTGGCGTAGATGACTCTCAATGTTGTCAACAGCGGTGAGGATGTTCTCTGGCTTGTGGTCAGTGTGATTACACCACAGCAACGGTACACATAGTCTAGACCTGGACTCTGCAATTTGGTGGATGAAATGGATGTGTGCCCTTGTTCCAGTGGCACTTGATCAGGCCCAGCAGATCAAAGACCCAGAGATATGGGCTCTTGTGCTGGAAGTGGTCCAGGAAGGAGGTGAATGCATGCAGACTGTGTTGGTCAACACAAAGCTCCTCCTAGTCTTTTTCATCTGCAACCCAGAGCATGAGGAGGATGCATCAGCATCAAAAGAGCAATAATCAACGTGAAGGTGGGTTCCAAGAGTAAGGAGCCTCCAAGCATCAACCTGTTCAGCAGAGCTCCGAACTCACTGCTGGCACCCAATAATGTTTACTTGGAAAAAAGTGAGGAGGAAACCTGTTATGCCATTTCTAATGTGTCAATTTCTGATGGAAAAAGTAATTGAACAAAGAAAATTTGCCTTTTTCTATAGTAAAAAGCTGGCCAAGAAGCAGATGACAGGTTTCTTTTATTCTTTTTCCATCTGAAACATATTCTGGCTCCAGGAGTGACTCTCACTCCATAGGACTGGAAACCGTTTTTGGCATGGTGCCAGGGGCTGGCCTCTCACGTCTCACCTCCTCACTGTCTGCTTTTTTCCTCTCAGTCCGAAGTAGCCAGCCCTCGTCTATTTTCTTTACTTCTAATTCCAAGCTACTTTGCACAACATGAAACTTCACCAACAAAGCATCTCTCACCATAGGTTCTCGAGCCTGTTCAGCTCTTTTGGTCTCACAAAGATTTGAGAACTTATATTTATGTGCGCAAATTGAGATCTCGTGCCCAGTGCTCACCCAGTTTCTCACTTTTTGTCAGATTGTTCTTTTGTGTATCTTACTTATTCTGCTAATATTTCAGTCTCTTTTTGCGAACCCACCCACCTCTCCCAATATTGGTACATATACTCCATATCTACACACGTTTAGCTTGTACTTGTAGCCTCTAGTCCTTTTGTCTCTCGAATTCAATACACGGGGGGGTCCTGTAATGACCGTGACCACTACCCTGATTATCTGTTCATTATCTATCCATCTCTTATCTTTGCTATGCCTGCCCACAGGACTACCGTTTTGGCCACTCTCTCATTTACAGTATAAAAGGCCCCGTAGAACTTATTTGTCGGCAGTCTTTTCAAATTCCAGAGTTTACACCAGTTCTCTCTGAGCGGAAGACTACCATTATCTCGTGTGACTGCACTGTGACCTCACACTGCAGTTACATATTTTGAACTTGAACAAACTCTAGCTTCACTCTATTCACTATCTTGGACTCACGGACTGCTGGCCCACCTTGGTCTGATCACCTAAGGACACCCACAGTTGTGAGTCACAAAAACTTACATTATTGCTAAACTATGGCAACTAGGTACCCACTATGCAATGAACCGACAGGCAGATTGGCAGTCTGCCGACTAAGCCCTACAGTCATCCGCAACACTGGCCCACTATTGCGTCTGGAACAAACCTCTATGGCCAGAAATGTATGAAATGGAGAAGCGACCCCCAGGCCGCACCTCGAATTTTCCATGGACAGTAACCCTGCCATGATCCCCACTGCCGTAGGCATGGATGCCACTGAATCTGAAGCCAGTGGAAACATTGGTTCAATGAAGAACGACAGAGGTTCGGGGAAAGATAACCCCAAGCCCGGTGATGACAATCATTGTATGCCCTCAGGAGAAAACCCTGTAGTAGATAAGACTATTGATAGCAACACAAATGAGACAGGGACATTGCCCAAAACTCATGATGAGTTTAACTCAACACAGGACAACATCTTTGATGCCACCCGTTGTAATATGACAATGGAACAGAGAGCATTGGCAGACAGAAGAATGGAAAGGGTAACCTTTGAATTACTCAGAAACCCTAAGGAACAATCTTGGAAAAAGGGGAAGGGCATAGACCCTAGTAATTGGGGTAACCTCTAGCTTGAGGAAGCTGAGGCGGACCCCCTAACTCAGGAAGCCCTTCTGTCAGAATACAACAGTTTCCAAAATGAACTGGAATAACAATTAACCTTCCAAGAGGAAGGACCGGAATACGATGACTGGCAATCAGCCCCTGAAGAAATGGGAGATCTGGCAATACAGCCAACCAACGACAAGGAACATGATCAGGAACAGGATCCTGATGTCTTCACGTGGAAAGAATTTGCCGACTATGTACATGATAGCAGAACACTTAAGAGGCTATTGGATAGATACAGTAAGAAAAGAGCCTTGGCTCACAAGAAAAGAAAAGACCGAGCCAGGTCCTTACCATTATCAGACGAATTGGAAAAACTGATATGAAAGGTGGCAGAAGGGTTATCTAAAAAGGCCAAATACAAGCCGGTAACAAAGAAAACCAAAAATAAGAATGGCCATGATAGGCTTACCAAGCCAATTAGCCAAGTGTTGACTAAGGACGCATTAGGACGTGCCCTGGTGCAGTTAGCACCTGGACCTGAAAGCTCTTCGAGCTCATCATCTGAGAGCAATTCAGGAGACGGAAGCCCCAGCTCAGATACCGATGATTCTGACTCAGGCTCAAACTCACCCTCAAGCGACAAAAGCAAGGAAGAACACCAGGAAAAGTGTTCAAAACGCAAGCAAAAACATAAAAAACAGACGCTAATTAAGCCCACACCCCCCGAAAAATATGGGGGACAAGCCGACTTACGTGCTTTCCATAAGTTCCTCACACATGGCATTGCCTACGTGAAATATGCTTATGTAGAACATTGCCAACAAGTAATGGTATTGTCTGAATTCCTTACAGGGAGGGCGTACACTTTCTACACCCAGCAAGTATCCATCAATCCAGAAAGATGGACATTACAAAAGTTCTTCACCAAATTGTTTAATTATTGTTTCCCAATTGACTTCAGGAACCAGCAATGTACCAAACTGAGTAATTTCTCCCAAGGAAACCGCTCCATGCACGAGTACGTGGCCAACCTTGATGAGCTATTCACGATAGTCGGCGCAGACAGTAAGCAATCCTGAGTTGTCAAACTATTCAACGGGTTCTGTGCACCTATTCGGAAGGCGTTGCTGCAGGAACACCTGAACCCAGAGCTAACAACCTGGAAGACTATGGTTAGGGAGGCTGAATACCAGGAAATGGCGGAAAATGTTGATACACGCGATAATGCAAACCATGGATACACTCCAACCAACCAAGGGCCACAACAAGACCGTGGCAATCAAAAGCAAGTTAACTCACAACTGACCATGGGAGACGCCACCTGCCCGGCCAATGAGATAAGGCAAGTGGAAAGAACCCTCCACAGATGCAATCCACACCATGAGCAATCAGCTCAGAAGAGAAGCAAGAATTAAAGGATGCTGGGAAATGCTTCATCTGCCGAAGGGAAGGTCACTTCTCTTGCAATCGCCCAGAGAGATCCAAACAGACCTTGGGCAGTAACAAACCCCCAGGATTAAGTGCAAATAGTATTCATCTAAGGCCAAAATTAGACCTGGAACAGACTGAGCAGTTGCGAATAGACAGTTTGGGAGAAACAACCACTTCCCTCTCGATTGGCATGGTGGATCTATATAGATTCCATCGCTTGAATGAAGAAAAAATAACACCAATTGAATATGACAGCGATGGTGATACCATCCCTGACCTACAATCCGTCTTGGACTCTGACGAGGAACTCTGTGATGACAATGAGGACCCCTACGCATCTGTCATAGGATCCCAACAGGACACAGATGATGAATCAGACCTAGAGTAATCAGACAATGAGCTAGGACCCACAAAAGAATTTAACTGCGTGTACCCATATGAAATCTCCGATGGAGATGAGAAACTCATTGCAATTGAGGTGGAGGAGGGACCATGCCAGCGGTTGGGATAGGCTGTGGCCCGGAAGGCTGAAGACATGCTAGAGATCCTACAACCATATCCAGGAGACCCCATAAATATATTGTAGTATTGAGGGCAACGATTCCACGCCTTTGAAACCACCAATGACCAGATCTTAATACAAGATGTAGTACACAGCACGATGATCACCATTGACCGATATAAGGTGGCAAACGCACGGTTCCCTCTGGGAGAATGGTATGCTCAGATAGCAAGCATACAAGCCGGCGTACCCCTCAAGCACCGATCCAGATTTCAAACCTTGTTCCTTACCAAGCCAATGGCATGGAATGCACGCAAGGTGCTTGAATCTGGTATACCATACCCCATGGATGTTGGCCCTAGGGGCCCCCATTATCACCGGTTCTGGGTCGATGATGAGGGGGAGATGCACCACATTTATGACCGCCGTCTTAAGATACACATCCAGATAGAGTTGCGCCACCTCAAAAATGCCCAATTTGATCTGGTATCCTGGTACAGAAAGAGAGTATGTGAAAGGGTGTCAAGCATGGAATATCACTTAGGGCCTAATACTCCCACCAACTCAGGTGTTGAAGGTATTGCAAGGGAGACCAGCCGACTTGGTGACTTTTCTGAACTTTGAAATAGAATGTGGATTCAGGATGTCAATTTATATGGGCAGCAGATACCCACTAGTCAATACCCAGCCATACAATGAAACTCTACGTATGTTCGAGATCCATCGCGGCAAGTCCCAAAACTGCTGGTAGTGATCAGAATAAATGGGGAGCCAGTACGTGCCCTGATTTACTCAGGTTCCCTCAGGGATTTCCTGTCAAGTTCAGTAGCACAGCAGCTGAGAATCAAAAAACGAGAACTGAGATCACCCATCCCAGTACAACTGGCTGTCCAAGGTTCCTGCTTGTGGATAAACTATGGGGCAATTGCTAAGTTGGAGTATCAGAACATTGTAGAGGACAGACACTTTGACATAATAAATTTGTCGGGATACAACGTTATACTAGGCACTCCATGGCTATTCCAACACCGCATCATTTTTGGAATTAACCCCCCTAGGGTTGTCATAGGGTCAGACAAATCTGTAGTTATGGAGAGAAAGGGCATAACTCAGCTCACCTCAAGGTCAATGGAACTCTATCAGGAAAATCTGGAGGAGGTCAGGAAGGAGTTGTGAGAGTATGTGTCACCCATTTGTAAATCGGCAAGTGAAACTCCCCACCCCCTGCTGCGCGCTATCAACCATGAGATCAACTTGATCAATCCTGACAGGATATACCCATGGAGGCCATCACGATGCCCCAAGGCAATGCAATAGCAGTGGACCAAGAAGAGAGACGTGTACATAAAAAGCGGCCAGTGGAAAATAACCAGCTGTGGGAACACGGTACCTATGATGTTGATCCCAAAACTGTCAAAGAATGGGGAGACCCCACGGCTGTGTACTGTCTTTGATCTACGTGCCAGGGATGCAAACACAATAAAGCAATCATCTCCACTACCAGAGATTGAGGGAATCCTTTGATGAGTTGTGAAGGGTAAGTATAGGTCGATCCTTGACGGTAAAGATGCTTATGAGCAGATCAGGATCATTCCTGAACATGTTGAATGGTCCGCAGTCACCATGCCTGATGGAAACATGGTTAGCAATGTAGTTCAGCAGGGTGATTGTAATGCTCTGGCTACTTACCAAGCCCTAATGAATTATATTTTCTCCCCCTATCTGGGAAGGTTTTTGGATGTCTACCTAGATGATGTCATAATCTATTTGGACTCAATCAGTGATCACATTGAACATATAAAAACCGTTATCAACATACTACATAAGGAAAAATTATACCTGGGCTATGACAAGCTCCAGTTTTTGTGTCCTGAAATGAAAGTATTGAAATGGATAGTAGACGACAATGGAATACGGATGGACCCTGATAAAGTTGACACTCTAATGAAATGGAAGACACCAACAAATCAAGACTTACTGAGAGGATTTCTGGGAGCAGCCGGATACCTGGCAGATGATATAGACCGTGTGAGGATTCCTATGGGGATTCTTCATGGCTTGACGGGGGATACAGTGCCTTTCAGATGGGAATACACCCATCAACGTGCATTTGAAGATATCAAGCGGCTGGCATAAAATTGCAAGGACCACCACCGGAAACCACTGAGATATGGAGATGCATCTGCCCCCATCAATATGGTAACAGATGGATGCATTACTGGGATAGCAGGAGTCATAAGCCAGGGCAGCGACTGGCAAAATGCTGAAGTAGCAGCATTCTACTCTGCGAAAGTCAACTCGGCGCAGCAAAACTACCCTGTCCACGAGATCAAAATGCTGGCAGGGGTCAAGACAATGCTTCGGCATCAGGATATCCTGCAGGGAACTAAGTTTGGTGGTACACAGACCACAAGGGATTAGTTACCCTTCTTGATCAGAAGAACCTGTCTGGGAGGCAAGCGAGGTGGATTGAGAAAATTGCTGAATTTGATTTTGAAGTAGTATACGTACCAGGGACGGAAAACATTCTGTCTGATGCCCTGTCTCATATCTACTCCAACGATGAGCCAGGCACTGTACACACAAGGAGTGAATACACTTACCATGACATAGTGAACAACAATTCTTTAGATGAACACTTGATCTCCATGCCTCTCCTGGTGGGGCAGGAAGGTGAGAATGCAGGCCTTGTGGACGCACTGGGATATACAAGCGCCCAACCAGGCATGACGCTAGCCGATAAGGACAACCCTGATGATGCTTCCAATGGAGAAATAATGACACGTACGGTGACAAAAAATAGAAGTCAGAGGCACAGGAAAGTGCCACCTGCTGAGTCAGGACGCCCAGAGACATCGTCAGAATTTGCAGCATGGATAGCCCGTAATTTTGTGCTGAAAGGCCCTCAGCATCAAAAGAAGGGCGAGGATACGAGAAGAAAGCTTACAATACGCATCCCAGCACGCAAACCAACAGCTGAGAATGGCCAACCAAGGCCAATGAACCAAGCCGTAAGGGAAATAACTATAGAAGAAGCCCGAGACAATGATCTTGCAGAATGGTCAAAAGAAATTGCAGACCTACTAGAACCGCTAGCACCCATATCGCTACAGGAGATGCTAGCCGGAGGGCATGAA
>JAGGAQ010006648.1:0-10158 GCA_017657225.1 Termitomyces sp. T69sscA
CACCATTTCATTACACAGGAGTAGAGTACGATACGTTACATACTTTACCCCCGCCTCTTAGCCCAGCAGTGCGGCTTACCGGCGGTATAAGCGAAATTCATTCATTCATTCATTCTACTTGTCTTGTATTCCACTCAATCTATCTCTCTACTTCTTTCTTTCTCCACCTCAAGTCTCTAAGCTCCTCATCTCTTTTTTGTTCTCAGTCTCAGTCTCTTCCCATCTTTTATTCATCTCTCATCTTGACTCTTTCCTTTTTTGGCTTGGTTAGATCCCCATGCCTTATCTCTAATCTCAGGACTTGCTAAATCCCCTCTGCTCACCATAGTCTCTTGATCTCTGACCCCAGGACTTGCTCTTGCCCCCAGCGCTCATCTTCTCCTTTCCTTCTACACCCCAGCACTCATATCCTTTACCCTAGTGTGACCAGCATTCCTTGCTTGCCCACTGCTCACATCCCTGGTCCCACCCCCAGTTTTACATGCCCTGCACTCCTTGACAGTACTCACCATGCATGTAGACATCACATTCACCACATAAGGATTCACTCAGTGATCTGAGCCCTTGTGGTCAGCAGAACTGTCAGGTTCTGCTGACCACGGAGGCTCAGTCTACTGGGCGAGTACCTTACATGGTGATCACTGTGTCCACAGATGCAGAGTGCCAGTAGGGGCACAAGGTGTAGGAGACCAAAGCGTAGGGGATTGCCAGTAACGCCGGAAGAGGGGGCGAGTGCTGGGGATGGTGGAGGACGAGTGCCAGGGGTAGGCGCGAGTCCTGGAGTTCAATGAAGTGACAAGCATGGGGACTTAGCAAGTCCTGGGGATGGAAGCGGAAGAGTGGTGATTAAGCAAGCCAAAAGGGGAAAAGGTCAGGATAAGATAAGGGGAAGGGAAACAGATCAAGTCAAGACTGGAGGCCAGAGACAGAAAAGACAAGAGAACTTAGGATTAGCAGAGAGATGAAGAGTAAAGCAGAGTGGAATTAGAGTATGAGACGAATAGAGACAACAAACGGAGCAGATATGAGGTGAGTATTGATACGGGGGCTTCGCAAAAAGGCTGAAAACTGTAAGCTGCGATAAAAACGTCAAAAACGGTAGACATACCTCGTAAGACAAACCGTTGAACCTGCACCAATGGCGGGAAAGACCACGTCGACAAGAAAGAAGTCAAAAATAAGGCTGATGCCAAAAGGTGGATGCCGAGTGATGAGATCGTGAACCCTTCACGACATCATGATCTCAACGTTCTAGACAGGTGGCTGTGCTCGGTGATGACTGGCATCGTGGATCAGTGATCCAAGATGACATCACAATCTCGGGATTAACCTGACAGGTGGCTGTGCCTGGCAATGGCTGCCATCATGGATCACTGATCTGGTGATGGGACATCAAACCGACCAATGAACCTCTGTTAATCATATCTACCGACTACCATCATGACCCACGTGTACCCATGGACAAACCACCCCAATGCCACGCGCACGAGCCCATAGGAGGGATGGACAGAGGACGAGGAAAGAGGCCGACCAGCTAAGATAGAGCCGGAGGAATGGTCTTAGCCGGAAACAGGCTAAACCATTCCTCCGAGAGGGTCTGGACATGCCAAGGCAGCGGCAGCGCCCCAGATATACAAGGACAGCGGTGGAATCACACGGACTGCGCCTGGTCCGTGCGCATCGTCGAGGAGTATAAAAAGGGAAGGATATTGGGGGAAGTGGAGCAAGCAACTAGCTGCCACAGCACGGGATCCCCAGCGAGCGGATTCTTAGGCTCAGGAGCAGTAGTTAGTCTTCTTGGGGATAACTAGTTTCATTTGGGAATTTGATTGGGTTCGACTGCATTCCACTCTAGTGTGAATTAAAAGACCTTTTTAAAAGACCAAATACACTATATTGTCTTCACTACTTAAAAGTGCGTGCACGTGTAATGTAGCCCGACGCAACTAAGTGAATAAGATTATCTTAATCAGATCTGATTATCTATTGATAAGATAAGATAAGATAAAGATAAGATAAGATAGTCCAACTTCGCATCAGTATGATAAGAAATGAAGCAGAGCAAAAATAAAGAGACCGGAACACACGAGAATACAAGACAGAGACAAACACAACAAAAAACAATATGGGAGTTGAATGTGCTATGCACACAAGAAGTATCTGGGACAAGCTCTAGGCCTGAAAAACTGGAGGGAGGAACCAGAGAAGCAACAAGACTAGGTGCAAGGGGCATCAGTCATGTTCAAGAGTAATGCATGCAAACAGCAAGCACTGGGGGTCACAAGTGAGAGAGGGCAAGTGCCAGGGCTGAAAGCAAGTCCTGGAAATGATGATCATGAATAGGTAGGTTGCCAAGGATGAGTGGTGGAAAAAAGGCAATCCTCATGTTGTTGGCAAGAGGTGCAAGGGCTAGTCAAGCCAAGACAAGGGGAACATAGACAAAGGAGAAGAAGTTGGAGCAAAGTCAAAGAGAGAAGATAGTAAGCAAGGAAAGATAGACTAGAGAAAACACTTAGAGAAAGAGAGAGAGAGTCAAGACAAGAGTGTTGAGAAGGAAGTTAGATTGAGGAAGAAAATATGAGACAAGCACAAGATGAGATGGAAACAAGAGGAGTACAAGATGATATGGAAAGGAGACACATATAAAACAAGATGGAAACAAGACAAGTATGAAACAAGATGGAAATTCAGGAGGTTATACAAGCACAAGATGACATGGATAAACAACACACTCAAAGAGGCAACCCCAGAAACAATGTGGGGCTTCAGAGGCTGGTTAAAAGGCGCAAGGAACTATCTGTCACCAGCAATCAAAAGGCAGAATAGAAACCCCACAGTCAAATACAAATACAAGTGCAACACACTACATGAAGCCTTGTTCAAGCCCCCACCAGCACTTGAGAACAATGAAGAGTCAAATCTGACACACTCACAAGCTTATAACTACAAAAATATCAAGCTCACATGCAAAGAAGTCAAGGAGTTGATCTACCAGCAAAATGTGAAAAAAGCACCCAGCATAAGCCAACAACTCTTCAATACTGTTCAATGAGCTTGGGAATCTGTCACAACCCGCTACCAACCTCTGGCACGCAGCCCTGGCCATGAGACTCCAACCTCTCTAAACCAGCCTCCACAACATCCTAGGCCCAGACTGCTACCTGACCAGCCACCTTGGCAGCCCCCGGCCATTACTACCCATCACCGCCACTGTTACAACCTGCTACCAACCTCCAGCACTTAGCCCCAGCCCCAGAACTCCAACCTCCCCAAACTGACCTCCATGATCATCCTGGGCCTCGACCACTACCCAACCAGCCACCTCAACAGCCCCAGCCATCACCGGCCATTACTGCCACCAGCCACCACCACCCCTGGCATCCACCAGCCATCACTGCCCACAACCGCCACATCAGCACTGGCCCCAGCTATTCCAAGCACTTCCCCCAACTACAGCCACCACATCAGCACCTGCACCAGCAAATCCTGGTGCTTCTCCCATCCCGTGCCAAAGCTTTCCTGGCTACCACCAAGACACCCATGCATCACAACCATGCATCATGACTGGTCCAACTTCTGCATGCCATGCCCCTCTCCCACTTGCCTCCTCACCTTGCTGCCATTCCATGCCTCTGTGCTCTCAAAGCAAGACCTTCCTTTGAAGAGCTTCCTTTGCACTGCACAACATGCATTGTCCACCGCTGCTGCCTTGCATGATCTCCAGGCTTCATCTCAAGCCCCGGCGCTGTGACTCATCACTGAAACCCAGACCTGAAACCCAGGGCCTATGTACCATACAGTATATAAGTCGTAGTGTAGCAACTAGTACTTTAGTCTTGATATTGCTGTACTTCTGTCTCTAGTTTTTGTGTTTCATCTCTGTTTTGTTAGTCTGCATGTCCTGGTTTCCATATTTCAACTTATCTCTTTTTGTATCGTACTCACCTCATCTCATCTTGTTTCTCTCGTCCTTACTCCTCTTGTACTCTCAATCTTACTCTGCTTCATCTCTCTTCTCTTGCCTCAAGTCTCTAAGTCTTGTCTCTAACCCTCTTGTCTTTCACCTCTGTCTCGACTTGTTCTATTTTCCTTCCTGTCTATCTTATCTTGATTCTTTCCCCTTTCAGTTTGCTTAGATCCCCGTGCCTTCTGCCTTTGATCCTGGGACTTGCTAAGTCCTCTTGCTTGCCCTGGCTATCTATTTGACAGCCCCAAAACTCATTTGCTCACCAGCGCTTGTGTCCACCTCTCCCCTCACATCCCCCTCACATCCCCAGGACTCACGCCTACCCTAGCACTCATCTTCCACCCCTTTTCCTCACCCCTGGCACTTGCATTCCCACCCCAGCATGACTGGTGATCCCTTGCTCAACCACCGCTTGTATTTCCAGCCCTGCCTTGGTCTCCTATGCCCTGTGCTCTCAACGGTACTGCTGTGTTTGTGGGCATTGTGCATGCCACATAAGGATTCACCCAGTGGACTGAGCCCCCATGGTCAGTGGAACCTGACAGCCACCAGCCACTACCACCCCCCCTCAGTCATTGCTGCCCACAGCTGCCACATCAGCACCAGCTCCAGCTATCACCAGCGCTTTCTCAGCCCACACCAAGGCCTCCTCCAGCTCCCACTAAGATGCCCATCACACACCACAACCATGCATCACCTCTGATCTGACCTCCACATGCCATGCTCCATCCCTGCTCACCTCCTTGCCTTGTTGACATTCCATGCCTACATGTTTTCAAAGCAAGGCCTCCCTTTGAGAAGTTTTCTTTGCGCTGCCTGACATACATTGACCACCACTGCTGCCTTACACAATCTCCAGGCTTCATCTTAGATAGTAAACTCATCTGGGTATATGGCCATATTCTGTGTGTGGCCCACCAGCTTGTCATAAAAGGTCTGGACACCTGTTTGAGCGTTGTACACCGCCGTTCTAAAGGCTCCATGAGCCTCTTGCATAGTTGCCGCATTTACAGAGCGGTTATACAATCCGATGATTACGCCAATGATTGATAAGGTCTACGTATGTTATCATCTTTTCGTCATTTTATATATAACATTATCTCATATGTTTCACACTGAGTAATATGTTTCATAAGTAAACTAAAGTGTATTTATATCAGCATATCCTGATGTTCGAGTCATCTTTTATTCCTCGAACATCAGGTACGTTTACTTCTAACTTACTTATTAAACTTATAATTAATACATCTTTTATTCCTCGAACATCAGTGCAATTATATATCGTTGTATTATAAACACTTGCGAATAAACATGCTGCGTCACATCATCGATTTTGAGAAATATTTGGAGATTCATCCAGGTCGACGTTGGCATGCTGTCCCTGATTTTGCTTGTCGGCGATATATGTAGGACGGGCACATCTTGCGCTGTTCTACATAATTACCAATTGCAAAGCAGCACCTGTATCCTATTCATTTCTTTTTATCTGTATACAACAGAAAAGGACTCAAGATTCTTATTCAATACTTGCAATCTACTGTTGTCTGGGGTCAATATATATCAATATGGATGTCCCATGCATGCGCTACACGAGTTATTATATCCCATCCTACCTTTTCTCTCATTCAGCAAAAAATAATCGCACATACTTGCGTCTACATCTGCATATGCCTCACATCGCTTTTCAATTTTGATTTGATCTTTGGGATTGAATGCAGTGGTTGGTGATGGTGTTGTTTGTATGCATCGATGTTCATTCATCATGAGCTTTGAGCGGCCGGCCTTTCAAATTAAAACGAGATCATCATTGATAAGCGGCATAACGACAACGCGGTCATTTCCTCTTGCCTGCGGTCAGAAATGTTTCTTAACCTTGAGACTTCAGACGAAACCAACATCCTCAAGATTCCAGATGAAACCGAGATTCATCGACTTCTTTCCCAAGGCGCAGTTCAGGACGACTATCGAATCGCCTTGACAGACGTTACTTTTCTCAAAAAGACAGAGAACAATCATTATATTTTCAGGGCAAAATCGTCCGGACAAGATGTTATTGTCAAGTTCACTTATGAAGATGACGATGGACTTGCCATTCCTCGGCTTAGACATGAGTCACAGATTTATGTCGACCATTTGAAGCCACTCTGGGGTGCTCATGTACCAAGGTTCTATGGTTTCTATTTGCATGATGACTCTTCGGACTCCGGCTCTTGTGCATGCATCGTGCTTCAATATTGCGGGGAACCTGCAGTCTCCGATCTATCACAGCTGAACGATTATCGCGGTCGTGAATATGGTATCAAGCGATTCAGGTAAGAGTTACAACTAGATATGTCTCTAAATATACCATTCAACTGGACCAGAAATGACACCATGGATATTGTTTTCCGCTTGCATTCGCCCGAGATTGGCCTCGAGCATGAAGCTTTGAATGCTTCCCACGTCTTGGATTTCGAAGGGAAACCCTTCCTCATAGACTTTGGATGTGCAGAGTCTCATGATTGCTTAGCATGGGAAGAGGTTGGTCAACTTACACGGGAGACATTGCCCATAAAAGAAGGAGAACATCTGGAACCGATGTGTGGTGAAAAGGGTGTGATGTGTTATGAGATAGAGATGTTCCTCAGGTCCATCAACTACTGCATTCTCGGTATGTCGACAGTTTAGTTGGGTAGGCGCATGAATGTTGGCCTAATTCTATCTTACAACAGGCTCGATTGAATACAGCGGAACAAAGTATGCGTGCGATAGTATAACTTCAGCGGCCGTCCTCTACGAGCAAGCACTCATGAAATATCCCAAGTTTAGACCCGCACAAAAGATGTGGGATGAGGCTGTTGAACGGTGGAAATATGTTCATTCCAATTGGAAGAAATACCATCCAGACGCAGAGGTTGAGCCTCCTTTGGGCATCATTGATTTTGAGAAATATTTGGAGATTCATCCAGGTCGATGTTGGAATTCTGTCCCTGTTTTTACTTATCGACGATACATGTAGCACTGAGCCGCGTAATAGACTTACTAAGTGACCTGTTTACACCCATCCCCAAGGTTGCTCCACCGCGCTGTTTGCTATACATCATTCCTATTCCATGCCCGAATACTTGGCTGGCGTGTACTTTCAGATTTCAACATTTCCGGACAAGATTAACATTCGTCAAATTTTACACCAGCACGACTAGCAACTCAGTTGAGGATGGCTACAAAGTCACCTTGACATGCATCCTTCCTTGCTGCACCGATCGGCGGGTATGCTGAGCTCAAGGTTGTGTTTGAAAGCACTTCGCAGTTCGCGAGGCACGTGAAGACCATGCTCACAGGGTGCACGGTGTACGCGCGGTTCACGACGGCGACGGGCTAAATGTTCACGACGGCTCAATTTGTATACCTCCCCGAGAACTCTTCGGCCACCAACAATAAACAGTCTCCTTCAATGGTGTTCGCAATTTTCCCTCTTCAGTAATTAATGGCTCTCAGCCTCAAGGTTTCAGACGAAACCGATATACGTCGCCTTCTTTGCCACGGTGCGGTTAAGGACGACTATCAAGTCACCTTGACTGACGTTGAATTTCTCAAGAAGACTGAACACAACCGTTGTATCTTCAGGGCGAAAACGTCTGGACAAGACGTTGCTGTCAAGTTCACTTATGAAGATGAAGATGGACTCGCCATCCCTCGGCTCAAACAAGAGTCAAAGATTTATGTTGACTATTTGAAGCCACTTTGGGGTGTTGAGGTTCTATGGTTTTTATTTACATGACTCTTCGGACTCCGACGAATTGTCTTGTGCATGTATCTTACTTCAATACTGCGGGGAACCTGCAGTCTCTGACCTATCACAGCTGACAAATTATCGTGGTGATGAATATGGTATCAAGCAATTCAGGTAAGAGCGACAATTATATGTGGCGCAAGTCCTTGAATATATCGTTCATTGCAGAAACGACACCATGGACCTTGTCTTCCGCTTGCATTCTCCTGAGATACGGCTCGAGCATGATGCTTTGAATGCTTCTCACGTCTTGGATTTTGAAGGGAAACCCTTCCTTATCGACTTTGGAGGGGCAGAGTCTCATCGTTGCTTGGCATGGGAAGAAGTCGGCCAATTGACACGGGAGACATTGCCCATAAAAGAAGGAGAAATTCTGGGACTGATGGATTCTGATAATGGTATCATGTGTTATGAATTGTGGAGGCCATCAAATACCCCTTTCCCAGTATGTCCACAGTCCAGATTCGGGCATGAATTTGGTCTCATCTCTCTCACAACAGGCTCGGTTGAATATAATGGATCAATGTATAATTGCGAGGCTATAACTTCAGCGAGTGCCCTCTGAGCAAGAACTTATAACATGGCCCAAGTATAGACCTGCAAAAGAGTTGTGGGGTGAGGCTGTCGAAAAGTGGCAAGACATTCATTCCAACTGGAAGAAATACCATCCGGACGCAGTGGTCGAGCCTCCCCTGGGCATCACTGATTTTGAAGAGTATCTAAAGATTCATCCAGGTCGATGTTGGCACACTGTCCCTAAGATTTTCTTGTCGACGATATATGTAGCACTGAGCCGCGTAATACACATTACTCATCTTGCGCTGTGATACATAATTGCCAATCACTTACATCCAATTCATTTCATTCCGTCTATATACAAGGAACAAGACGATTTATGGAGAACTCTCGGCTAAAAGGTAGAGGACCAGAATCGGGCGAAACACATATCATCAGACGGTCCTGTGACTTCTCACCGACGGACACAGAAACAACAGCAAAGAAAAGAGTGAAGCTGACAAAGAACCTGCAGGTGCTGACCGGTCAACGCGCATGCAGAGACTGACGGCCATGTTAGACAAACAACAGATACATGTAATAATGAACATCATTACAGCTAAACATTTCGAACGTCTTTTTATGTGCAACCGTTTGATTCCAGACCTAGAAGGAGAAGGTAGGATGCTGGTAAAAAAAAAAGTTCAGCAGAACACTGGGATGACCTGCGTAGCTGGCTTATGACCTTGCAGTGTCTCATAGGGGCTCCGTGACCAAAATCTTGATCCTCTTTAGACCATTTAAATTCAATGGCCTAGCCTTCAATTTTCTTCATGTCTACATCTCCAACGCCTTCTTCGTCATTAGGAGTAGTGCAGATTCCTTGAGAGAGATCCAATTCAGGAGTGCTGTTGAAACACTGCAGGAATTTTGATTTCTGTGGGAAGGAGGAGGAGACTGGCTTTCTTAATGAAACCATAGACCCCAATGGCAATTTTGATTGCACCGCCGAACGAGGCCGCGTAATATTGGACATCAAAGCCTTTCTTTTGTTCCTTGTATCCCATATTTTTCATCATTTGTGTACGTCCTCGAAGGATCTTTCTTCTCAAGCTCATCTCTCGCTTTCAAGAAGCAAAGGAAGATAGAGGGCTATAAATAGACTTCAGAGTCCTTTCGGAATGGATTGCAAGAGGCAGCAGAGCCGTGGTGTGTTTCTGTTCCACATGCATAGATAGTATGTCTCCAGAATCGACCCAGGTTCTTCAAAGGCTGCGATAAATTCCGGTGTGAACTGCCGGATGAGATTGGGACATGAGACAATGTGAGTTAGCTTTGGTCCGATGTCTACCAATTCATGTTATTTCACCTTAGCAGCAAAGACTTCTGTGGTTGAGAGCTCTTGACAGAAGGCATTGTTTATAAGTCAATCTTTCCTTCAAAACATATATGAGTGACCGTGGCAGAACCTGGTATAGCGGCCAGAGTGAAAGGTTTAGGGGTTTGTGGCGCGGAGGGATTCAAGATACTCTGCGAGGAGCCAGTAGGAACATTATATGCTGGATATATAAAGCACGTCTCATGGCCTACGACGGGTGTTTGTTTGTTGTCAGAGATCGTTATTGTGCCACACTGTCCCTGGTAACCGTATGACTTGGACCAATTACAAGAATGTTAATTACAGCCCCCAAGGCGGCTAGGGTGGTCGTGCAACGGTCTGTGCTACGCCCGATTCAGGTGGCTACGCCCAAGCCCCAAGACCCCTTGAGAGCGTAGTTATTTTGTTACACAACCTGTCGATCGCATCGTCCCTTCAGGATGTTAACCAGGAGGCTTTTAACAGTTCGGCCGCGGCTGTGATGGCGGGCGAGCTGTGGTTGGTGATGTCTGTGTGGCGATTTTTGTGTGCATCGATGTTCAGTAC
>JAGGAQ010006649.1:0-10129 GCA_017657225.1 Termitomyces sp. T69sscA
TATCAGTCTTTGGCATACTTCTGCTGGTATTCCATCCCACTCCTTTGCAACCCTCTCCCACAATTCATGCACACCATGAGGAGGTGTTTCATACTGCCTAAGCTGCTCCTTGAGATACTCCCAGAGGTGTTCAATAGGGTTAAGATCAGGGAATTGGGCTGGCCACCAAAGAACATCAAAGTTGTTGTCTTCAAACCACTTGTTAGCCCTCTTGGAGTTGTGTTTGGGGTCATTATCCTGTTGAAAGTAGCAGGCACCCTCCTCCAACTCCAATTTTTCAAAGATCTCCTTTGCTCCATCCTTCAAAATTTCACAGTACTGCTCTGCATTCACAATCCCCACCACCTCTACCAGCTTTCCTACCCCATTCCAACCCATACAGCCCCATACCATAAGATTATTTCCTCCTTCATGTTCCACACATACTGCTTTCCATCTGACCCAATTCTCTTAATCTTTGTCTCATCTGTCCACAACACTCTTTTCCAGTCCTCCACAGTCCAGTTCTGATGCTCTTGAGCCCATTTAAGTCGTAGTTGCCTATGTCTAGCTTTGAGCATAGGAACTTTCCTCTTTGTAGCAAACCAATACCCCTCCTCCTTCAGCACATTCTGGACAGTCTGAGGAGAGACAGGATTGGAAATGATGTTGTTGATAAAATTGGTGGCCTGAACAGCTGTATCAAGTCTCCTAGTTGAGATTTGTTGAACAATAGCCTGTTTATCATGTGGAGTAAGCTTAGCTAGACGGCCTCCAGGATGGTTTTCCTTGTCCACCTCCAACTTTCTACTGATCTTCCCAATAGTAGACTTCCTTAGACCATTTTAACCCTCAATCTGATGCAGAGAATACCCTTGAGCAAGAAGAAAAGCAACAGTAGAGCATCGTGCAGGAGAAGTAGCTTTCATGATGGTGGTTGAAGGTCAAGATGTGGTTCAACCAACTTGAACCACTTCCAAATATACCCAAACATGGTCACATGACTCTGTTAATATTCCCACATGCAACTTACTCTTTATTTCTGACTAAAGTAGGGAAAAATCTGCAAAGTTGAAGATGCTCAAAAAACTGTCTCAATGAGTGAATATTTTAAAATGGCCATTACTCCATCAGTTCTGATTTAGATTACATAAGCCAAAATGTAATTTGTAGCTGCAATGCCATAGTATTTTACATGATCTAACCAAAATTTTAGATACTTCCAATCCTTCATGCCAATGTCATCTTTCAGAAAGTATAAAACATGGGGACAGTTTTTTGAGCCACTGTAGATCCATCATAGATGGCCAAGACGCATATGAACAAATACAAATTAAGCCAGAGCATGTAGGCAGGACTACAGTCACTATGCCAGATGGGAACATAGTTAGTCATGTCATTCAGCAGGGGGACTGTAATGCACCAGCTACATATCAAGCATTAATGGATCACTTGTTTGTGGCCTACATTGGATGCTTCCTGGATGTGTACCTGGACAATATTATAATATACCAAACACCCTGGAAGAGCACGTAAAACTCATGAAGATAGTTTTGGATATTCTGAAGGAAAAAACTTTACCTCAGCAAAAGAAAACGTCAATTCCTATGCTCAATAAGGGTATTCAAATGGATTCTGACAAAGTAGATGCATTATCTAAATGGAAAGTCCCAATGAATAGAGACTTACTGAGAGAATTTTTCAGAGCAGCGGGATACCTTGCAGACAATATTGACAGAGTCAGAATACCTATGAGAGTACTGCACAACCTTACAGGGGACACAGTGCCTTACAGATGGGATTTTACTCACCAACAGGCCTTTGAAGACATAAAAAGGTTGGCCATGCAATGCTGAGATCACCATTGGAGACCTCTAAGGTATGACAATGGAGCGCCACCAATAAACGTGGTCACCGATGGATGTACAACAGGAATTGCTGGTGTGATAAGCCAGGGACACGATTGGAAATCTGTCGAAGTAGCAGCTTTCTTCTCAGCAAAGCTGAATCCTCAGCAACAAAATTATCCCGTGCACAAGATTGAGATGCTAGCAAGTGTAGAAACTATGCTGAGGCATAGGGACATACTACAGGGGGTGAAGTTTCAATGGTACACCTACTAGAACAAAAGAACTTGTCGGGCCAACAAGCCAGATGGTTGGAGAAAATATCAGAATTTGACTTTGAAGTTGAATACGGACCAGGGGCTGACAACATATTATCAGATGCGCTTTCTTGCCTGTACTCAAGCGATGAGGCAGGAACAGTAAGATCCCATAGTGAATACATTTACCACAATGTGATAGACAATGACTATTTGGGAGAGCACATTGTATCAATGCCTGTTCTCATAGGCCTGGAGGGCACAAGCAAAACATTAAGCAAGACAATGACAAATGAAGTTGAATACCTGGCCACATCTGAAATTGAACAGTTAGTCTTAAAGGAAAAAGAATGGATTAGAAAGAATACTATACCAGCAGAAACAGGAAAGCCTGAGACAGCCAAGGAATTTGCTAGCAGAATGGCACGACATTTTGTACTTTGAGGCCCTTGAGTACAAAAGGAGGGCAGGTTGATAGGTGAAAAAACCACAGCAAGCGAAAGGGATGACAAGCCAGAGGAAAGACTAATCATCAGACTACCTGCTAAAAAGCCAAAAACTATGGAAACACTGTTGACTAACAATAAAAGACCATCAGAAGATAATATTACCAATGATGTAGAACACAAAAGGGACAAGTTGTTAGCCACAAGAGCGGAGTCTCTATGGGAACAGGTTGAGGCATTACTGCCAGTATCTATTGCAGACTTGCTAAAAAAAAGCAAGCAACCTATTGATTTGTTAGCTGTAATAAAAGACAGATATGAAGAAGATAATTTGTTTAAAAAGATAATCAAAAATCCTAAAGCATATAAGAACTTTGAATGTGCTGATGGACTGATTTACCTTCAAACAGACAATGAAAAGATGCTCTGTATTCCGGCCATAATTGTAAATGGGCAAAGTGTGCAAGAGATAGTGATATCTGAAGTGCACTCCTTGTTAGCCCATCTTGGGCACAGGAAAACATACATGTACCTGCACAACATTGTCTGGTGAATGACCATGGACAAGGATATTTGAGCCTTTTATGAAACATGCACCACTTGTATGCGCAGTAAGCTAAATAATCAGCGTCCATATGGTCTGCTTAATCCATTAAAATTACCTACCCATCCTTGAGAGGTGATCAGAATTGATTTCCTGAGTCCGTTACCTGAGTCAAAAGATTGAAATGGTATTTATGACTCAATAACAGTGGTTATTGACCTACTCACTGGGATGGTACATATAGTACCCAGTAGGACAAACTACACAGCACGAAACATAGCTGAACTAGTATTTAGTGAAGTATACAAACATCATGGCCTACCAGAGCAATTGTTAGTGACTAGGACTCATACTTTACAAGCATGTTCTGGACTCACCTACACTCACTGATTGGGATGCAGCTCAGGATGTCATCCGCTTACCATCCCAAATCAGATGGATCAACGGAGCGAGCTAATAGAACTATCACTCAGATGATATAGCAGTGTATAGGACCTACACAGAAAGATTGGGTGGCAAAATTACCTGCCATAGAGTTCACGGTAAATTTGGCAAGGTCAGAAACCACAGGGTATTCACCTTTCTTTCTAAACTCTGGCCAGATGCCAAGACCTATGATCTGGAGTAACGCACACAAATCTGAATTTCCAGGAGTAAGAGTATTTGCACAGCAATTGCACTTAGCCATAATGGCTGCCCATGATAGTATAATTGGTGCCTGAGTCAAGCAGACCCGCAATGCAAACCAGAGGAGAAGGATGGTACCTTTTAAGGTTGAGGATCTAGTATATGTTTCAACAGAAAACATGAGCTTTTCAAAAGGACTAATAGAAAATTCATACCTAAGTTCGTAGGGCCATACTCTATCACTGAGGATTACGGTAATAGTTCTTTCCAGGTAAACTTACCTGCCAAGATGAAGCAAAGGGGAATCCATAATGTATTCCATGTGTCACTGCTCTATATCCATAAGCCAAATGATGATCAGCTATTCCCTGGCCATCTGGATGAACAAATTGTAAATGAGGAAAGCCAGGAATGGGCCGCCAATAAGATTGTGGTGCACAAAGGAACTCACCCAAGCATCATGTTCGAAGTCTTGTAGAAGGCTGGAGATAGAACATGGATGAGCTATGAACAAGTAGTAGATCTCGAAGTTCTGACTCCTGACCTGGATTTGTTGGGCATAGAAAGTATTTCCAAACTTCCTGCCAGTGTGGGCGCACCATCTACTGATGACTCACAAACCTATTTGGGAAATATAGGAGCGGAACCACTTAAAAGTGAGGGAGGACTAACCTGCAAACCATCCCAGGACCTCCTTAATATTCCCCTATCTTCCATCCACCTATCTGTGATTGACTTCTCCCCATCCATGCCACCCCATCACTATAATTGCAGCCACAAAGGACACTACAGCTATCATCACCAGGGGTTCACACCTTGTGGTAAACCTTACAAAAGGCTGAGCAGCCCCAATCGTCCTTGGATTCATCAAAACAAGAAAACACAGTTGATCCATATCACATCTTCTGATAGTGAGCCCGGCTTCATTCTTCACCCCCTTCAGATGGTTGCATTCTTGAAGTTCAACAAGAAGATATGCAAAAACAGGGGACGCACTAAGCTGGCTACCCCCTTTGGGTTCAATGAGTTGGCAGAAGTCTTCAACTCTGTACCTGAGCATGAGTACAAGTATCAACTCGCCACCTACAACACAAAAATCAAGTGTTGGAATGTCCCAGCCCATTGCGTAAGTCTTCTCATATTCATACTTGTTTCGTCAATTGCAAACATTACCATGAGTTGATCACCTTTGGCCTCATCACTGAACATGGCAATGTTGATCCCATTATGCTTAAGACCACTCTGGCAGCCATCAATCAGCCTCACTTTGCACACTTGTTGAAGACTTACTTCTACTAGCGCCGTTGTGATGAGTGTAAGGAGTGAGATGATCATGACAGTGACAGTGAAGAGTCTGGATCTGATTCTAGTGAGGAAGAGAATAGTTCAGATGACAATTCTCACCATGGTCAATCACCTTCCCCCATTCCTGGCAATCGTCTCCTTCCTCCCATGGCTGCACCAAAGTCTGGTGCTCCTGCTACCCCCCGACATTGCACCACTGCTAGGTCAGCAGATATTGTGATCAGGAACTCTAGGAGAAGCCCCATAATCAGGACTGCAGATGGTACAATCCTTGACAACTGCTATGCACCTGATAGCCTCTGTGCTACCTGCAACTCTGCTGTATTGACTCGTTCTGGGGACAATGAGGATGTATTGATGAAGAATGTTGATGCGACAAAGATAACCAAGGAGTTCTTTGACTTCAATGCAGGCCAAGTTAACTGAACCATGGATTACCATTGTGGATGCCATGTTGAATCACTTTCTTTAAAGTTTGATTCTTCACACACCTAATCTGCTTCTCGAGCCATCTCAACTGCACACTCCTTTGACTTCTTTGATTCTATCTAATTGCCTTGCCCGATTTGTTACTCTCATTGATAAGTAATTTTTGACTTACCCAATATTTTTGACCTTAATTTCATTTATTAAATTCCTGAAGCCAAGCCAGGACCACCCATCTGGCTGGAGGGCGTATGTAACGGACTTGTGACTACATAACTTTCACTCATATATCTTCTTTGATTACCATCACTCTCCTAGACAACCGCTTAGCCATCATTTAAATATCAGAACGTATGTTGTAGTTAGAGCAGTTTTGCAACAACAACAACAACAACAACAACAACAACAACAACCCCACCCCACCCCAGGCTTGTTGCTCACATATACTCCCCCAATTGACAGTGCTAGTCATAGTTAACACTACTTAATACACTAAAACACGCTTATTCCCGTCCTTTTTTAATAACAACAACAACAACAACAACCCCCACCCCAACCCACCCCAGGCTCATTGCTCACTCATACTCCCCCCAATTGGCAGTACCAGTCATAGTTAACACTTCTTAATACACTAAAACTCACTTATTCCTTCCTCCACATTTTTTCCTTGTCATAGTTAACACTACTTGATACACTAAAACTTGCTTATTCTTTCTCCCCACTTTTTCCTTGTCAAAAGATTTTGCCTCCCTTTCTTCCTTGATCTCATCACAATACCTTCTTAACATCACTACCATTTCCCCATTTGTCTCCATTCATTGCTTGTCAGCACTCTTGCTCGATCATGACTGAACCACCCATCTCTCCCACCAATACCCCCTCAACGAGGAGAACTATCATGCCTCCCTTCACACTGCGCACATTCAAAGTAGGCTCTTGACCTGCAACCCTGGACACCAACTCTGACTCTGGAGATGAATCACTGCTCACTCTCAAATTCACCCCTAAGGGCCATCAATTGTCGATATGTGGCTGTGTCTCCACCAACCCCTTGGAAACTCCCTCCTCCCTGGTTAAAGACTTGCTAATGGTGGCCAGCCAGAAACTCTGTTATGAGTACTTCAGCACAATACTCATTGTAGTGTCTCCATTCAGTGACTGGGCCTCTAATGTGTCGTTGGCATGTTATGTTGAACTTAAGTTCAACAAGGGTGAGGCCAGTCTAGAGCTGAGGGTAGATGTGCTCGAAGACATATGGGTGGCTATAGCTGAGTACAAGCCAGAGTGGGAAATCAGGTGGAGTGCGAGCAAAAAGGGCAGGAGTGATAAACGTATGCCTTGTCACCTGATGGATCTGTATCCGGTCTCCAAGGATTGTTTGTGTGTCCCACCCGAGCATCTGCCGGTCATTCATGATCATGTTGAAAAGATGGAGTATTGAGTTGCGTCAATTTTTGCGTCTTTTTGAAACCCTTGAATGAGCTTCATCATTCCTGCTCAAGCAGATCAATTCATGGCCTTGGGCAAAATCAAGGTTCCAGCTTCTGTCTCAAAGTACATGGCCTGCATTGAGCCCTTGAAAGAGGTGCCAATTGAATGTGCCTTTGAACTAGTTGTCACAGGTGCTAGGGACTATGATGAGCTCAGCGGGATTGTTGAAGAATGGGCGAGGAAAATGGTTCCAGGGTCATTCATCAGCTTACACACAACAGACCTTGACACAGATCTGTACATCTTTGTGATGGACACTTGGGAGGCTACTCTCAAGATTCTGCGCAGTGAAAGGTTGTTCAGAAAACAATGCCCTGATCCCACTATTGCAACACCATGCTTGCTTTGGGATCACAACAACAACCCTCTGCAAAAGACCACCTTGGAGGAGCAGGTATTTAAGGGTGCTGATTAGATTCCACTATGGTCCAGTCTCTAGCCCACAAGGTCCAAGAACTCCGTGGAGAGGTGATGTTGGTCCAAAGCCAACAGGCAACTATGGCTGCAATGCAGTCTAAACTCTTTGACTCAATAAGCAGCCTGGACCACCATATAGCTTCCACCCAGCAGGCCTTCCTGGTTCAAAGTCAAGAGATCCGACTGTGCTCTAAAATCAGTGACATCAAGAGCCAGATAGGGAGTCTCCAGGTTGCCATGCTGTTCACCACAGATGCCAGCAGAAGAGATGAGATTCAGGCCAACATTGATCTACTTACATCAGATGTCTCTCAAAAGCGTTTGGAGCTCTTGGAAGCGACTGACAGGATGGCAGTGGTCACTGGCTATGGAGTCAACCCTCAACTATTGTCCAGTCAACAAACTCAGTCACCCCAACCACATGCAACTACAAGAGTGTCTGCAAACACTTCAGCTCCATCTGATGAGCCCATTACGCCTTCCACGCCCATGCCAACTAAAAAGAGAAGAACGTGTCAGGAGGAGTCAGTGCTCATGGCAAGAACATTACTGTCTGAGCAGTCCTTCAACTCAGAAATGGTATGTTCCTCCTTGCGTTCACGTTCCTCTGCTTCTGCAGTTGACATGAATGTTTGACATCTCAGCGCTCTGACCAGTGAAGTTGTAACCAAAATCACTGTCTCCCCCACCTCAAGGACACCTTTGGGTGGTCAGTCAGTACAACGGAGGAAAGCAAAGAACAAACATTGGTGTTAGTCCTCACACACCACTCCCATCTTCCTGGCATTTTCACATTTTGATACCTGTTCTTGTTCTTCACCGCCAACCCAACATGGTGAACCTCTTGATATCGCCAATCAAACTGTAACCTCTTCGTGCAAGACCCCTTGCAAGTCTGAGCTTGCAGAAGGTGGTCAACACATTGCAATCTTGTCTCTCAAGGAGAATAATTGTGGTCACTTAGATAGACATCCACCCCCTCTCTGCGCGTCCCAGTGTCTGGACAAGACTTCTTCAGTTAGTTCAAAATGCGGAGAGCTAATCATCTCACCTCTTGTTCAATTTGTCTTATACATCATTTTGTTCTTGTATCTTGTCACATATATTGGTGCTCTGCCCACAGCCCCCCAATCGCAGATAAGTGTATGTGCACTTAACACAAACAGCCTTGTGAGCCCAATAAAACTAGTCTATATTGGCTCCTTGCTTGCTAAGCTAGCCCCCCATTTCTTTGCATTATCAGAAACTAAAACTAGATCAAATGTGGGGAATAAGCTACAATTGACCAACTACAAGATTGTAGAAGAGAATGGGGTACCATGCTTGGCACAGCATGGAAAGTGGGGTATTGTCTTGGGAGTTCAAAAGGATCTACAGGTTGTCTCACACATCTCTCTTAAACAGGCCTCACTTAGAGGACAAGTTGTAGCAGCTAATGTGGTTATCCCCTTATTAGGTCAGACTTCTTTTGTTCATCAAGTGTTTGCAGTCTACGCACCTTGTGACCCCAATTTGGATCAATTATCCAGAGAGTTCTAGCTGCATCTGACAGATGCCAGACAGCAGACCAACAGTTTATGGTCCGTGTTTGGGGACCTGAATGTGACTGTTTCTGCCTTTGAGAGAGCTAATGACAATGTTGTTGCCAGGCACTGCCTGACTAGATTTCTGAGTGAGGTTGATGGAAATGACCTTTGGCAGCTGATCCCAGACCGTAACTGGGCAAGAAATTGGACATGCAGAGCCTGGCAGTCTACAGGACCTGGCAATATTATTGATCAAGTGGTAGTCTCTAGACTGGCCCTGTTGGATTCTGAGATTCACTTGGACACTATGTGGATCCCGGAAACAGACCATAGGCTTGTTCTAGCCAAATTAGTGTTGGATTCTCATGTAAATCATGCACATGTCCCTTGCACAAATTCGTTTGTACCCCACATGTCCCTCCCCCCTCCCCAGCTGTAATTTCCTCAAAAAGTGGACAAGTTCAAATTTGGACTATTCACACAAGTGGTTGACGCACTCATCAATGAGGACCATGCCAATCTCAAAGCCAAGGTGGTTGATGATTCAACATTTACACAGCGGTACAAGAAACTTACAGCCATCATTGATCAAGCTGCAGTCAATGTCCTCAGTCGTGGTAAGCCCAAGCACAAATTTGAGGCGACAATCTCATCCCCTAGAATTTGTAAACTTGTCTCATGCATAAGACATGTTGGAGGGGCTATCTCAACTTCTCGTGGCTCCTTCAGGCTCTTCTCATATGGCTTGCAAAGAGCCTATGAAACTCACCAACATGAATATGATTCAATGGAGCCTTGTCCAGCTGCATCCCTAACGGAATACCTGGTTGCTGTTAGGCGTGGTTTACACCATGATCTATATGCAGCCAGGAAGGCTAAGATCATTGAGCGTGCTTGCCATTATGATCGTGGCCAGATGATGGGACTGCTGGCAGGTGGTTTGTCAAAGAGATTGCTGGATGGATCCTCAGCCTTTGTCCCACTTCCAACAGCCCTCAGTGTTCCAGGGCAACCAGGAAGTGTCAAGACTGACTCTGTCGCCATGGTGAAAATAACTAGGCAATACTTTGTAGACCTGTACAAGCAAACACCTTCCCCAGACAAGCCCAAATCTTGGTTGACCACACAGTTCGTACTGGAGGTCAAGAAGAGGGTTGCTCAAGAGCCGTTTGAGTGGCCTGTGGCTGCTGTAAGGGCGACCTCTGGGAGTTGCGGCTCAATCACACAACTAGCAGAGGGAAATCCAAAGTTGTATTAGACAGGG
>JAGGAQ010006650.1:0-10106 GCA_017657225.1 Termitomyces sp. T69sscA
AATAAGTACCTGAAGAGCAGACATAATGAATATAGTGAATGTGCAATCCAATGGAAAGGTTGTGCAGTTAAAGCTTCGAAAAAAATTATGTAATTTATCTAGATAAAGGAACCTCATCCTAAAAAGGAATGAACCTAAATGCCAAAGCCCAATTGTGTCAGATTCTGCTGACCATGGAGCTTCAGATCACTGGGTGATTCCTTATTAAGCAAACACAATGTACCACATGCACAATGAGTACTGTCAATGAGTGTAGGGCATAGGAGACTGAGAGACAGGCTGTGGATAAAATGTGATTATGAGTGGGAGCACTGGTCATATCTGTGGTAGGAGGTACTAGAAGTAAGTGTGGGGGAGCAAGGGACAAGTGCCAGGGTTAGTAGTGAGTCCCAGAGTGGAGATCAGTGAACTGGGGCAAGTAGTGGAGACAAATGAGTATTAAAATCAGAGATTAAGGGCACAGAAATCTAGCCAAGCCAGAAATGGGAAGAGTCAAGGCAAGAGATGAATGAAAGATAGAATAAAAACTTGGACTGGAGACAAGAGATAGGGAAGAACTTAGAGATTTGAGATGGAGAGAGAGACAGAAGAATACATTGAAGGAAATACAAGTTGAGTAGAGACAAGAGTAGAGAGATCAGAGTAGAGAGACAATATGAGACAAGTAAGAGATAAAATGAGACAAGTGATATGAGACAAAATAAACAAAGTCAAAAATAAGATAACCAAGACACAAGACACAAAAACAAACAGAGACAAAAAGTATGGCAATATTAAGACTACTGTACTTAGTACTATGCTATGACTTATATATGAATGGTAGTAGGTGAGCTCTGGGCTACAGGTCTATGTCCTCAAGACAAGTCACAGCATTGAGGCTCCACGTAAGGTCTAGGGATTATGCAAGGCCACAGTGGATATTGGCATTAGTTGTGCAGCACAAAGAAAAGCTCTCAAAGGAAGGGTGTTGCTTTAGGAGTGTGGGCAAGGAAGAATGACAGTGGAGCAAGGAGTTGAGCGAAGAGGGGGAAGTGGCACATAGATGTTGGTGATGAGCCTGCCATTGTGTCAAAAGGAGTATTCACACAATTATTGGTGTATGCTTGTAGACCAGTGGGTATAGTGCCTATGGTCTGCCTGGTGCCCCCTCACAAGGGCCAGAGCTTGAATCTCACAACAAGTCTCTATATTTGCATTGCATACTCCTTTTTTAATAATTCATTCATTTTATTATTTATTTTCTTTATTTTTCTTGATTGCTATGAACTAATTAACACTGCTGCAATGCCCTAGCAACTGCCATCATTTTGATGGCTGTGACATTTTTGTGATTTTACTCTATTTTTGACATTTTTAACATGACAGACAGCTTGACTGGCACTGCTAGGCATTGCCAATGACTGACTTGAGATTTTTCTGTATAAAAGATTGTTGATTGGTGCCTGCTTACTTAGTTCACTTGGCAACCAAGGATCACCAATGGTGAACTTGCTTACTACCTGCTATAAAAGCTGTACTTATTTACTGTGTACAAACAAATTACCTTCCACCCCTAACTCTTATGCCTTGGGCTTCAAAGCTCAAATCCTTAGTCTTCCTATACTCATTGCTAAGGTGCTGCCATAAGCGCTTTGTTTTTGCCACTAAAAGTATGCCAGTGTTTTGTGCAACCTACATGCTTAGCACCTATGGCTGGTCTCTAGCACTTAGCATTGATACTAAGCTTACCCATTTGTTTCCTTGCTGCTATTTTTGCTAACATTGTTTGCTGGGACCCTGCCTGATTCTCTTCCATAGTGAGCCTGATGCTATTCCTACCTACCTAGTGACTACCCATATCAGATTCCGCTGACCAAGGAGGCTCAGACCACTGAGCAAATCTTTACTGTCAAGAGCATGGGGCATGTGAAACCTGGGACTGAAGATGTGAGTGGTGGGCTAGCAGGGAATGCCAGTGCAAATGTTGGAGTGTGGAGAAGTGTTGAAAGATGAGTGCCAAGGGCAAGAGTGAGTTCTGTGATCAGAGGTAAAGGCATGAGGAAGCTAATTGAACTGAAAAAGGAAAGAATCAAGACAGGAGACAGAGGAGAGATGGAATGAATTGAAGGCCAGAAACAAGAAGAGAGAACAGAAAAACTTAGAGACTTGATGTTGATATGAGGGTTGTCCAAAATAAAAGAATAGAAACATGGAGCTGAAAACTGTGTTGAAAACTGTAGACCTGAACGTACCTTGTGAAAAGATCAGAGAACCCACACCAATATAAGTGGCTGTGCCCACGTCAACATGTTGATGAAGTTTTGATGGCAAGGGGATTGCCAGGTGATGAGATCAGTGATTCATCACAACATCATGATCACAATGATTGCTGGATGTGTGGCTGTGCTCAGTGATGCCTGCTATCACGGATCATTGAGTCACTGATGAGACATCATTTGCAACCAAAGTATCTCTGTTCTTGTATCTACCATCACTACTATTACCTGCTCATGACTCCATCCAACTCGCTAGCACATGCACAGCCCATGAAGAGAGAAGGACCGAGGAGGAAGGGAAGGATTGGACAGCTGAGACAGGGCTGGAGGCACAGTTTTAGCTGAAACAAGGCTAAACCATTCCTTCAGGATGGTCTAGATACACCAAGGCAGCATTAGCACCCCCAAGTATGCAAGGAAGTGGCAGAATTACGTGAACTGTGCCTGGTCTGTGTGCACCACTGAGTGGTCTAAAAGAAGGGCATTTCTGGAGATGTCAGGCAAGCAATCAGCTTGCCATGGCATGGGATCTCCAGCAAGTGGATTCTTAGGCTCAGAAGCAGTGTTTGTCTTCCAGGAAATAGATTAGTTAATTTTGAATTGGAACTAGTTTCATTTGTTTCAACTAAGTTTGAGCAAAACAGTTTCAACATCAATTAAACTATTATATTTTTGTTATTTAAAAGAGTGTGTGTTGTCATGCATCTTGAGCCCCAGACATAGTGAATTGGCTGGGAAAAATAAACAAAGTTTAAATATTATATTCAAATATACTGTCATGACCCGCTACCGACCTCCAGGACTTAGGCCCGGCCCTGGAACCCCAACCCCTCCAAACCCACCTCCACAACCGTCCTGGGCCTGGACCACTACCTGACCAACCACCTCGGCAACCCCCAGCCATCACCACCCATCACTGCCACCAGCCACCGCCACCACCGGCATTCCCCTGGCCATCACCGCTGTGACCGCCACATCAGCACCAGCACCAGCTATCACACTGCCTGTGACTGCCACATCAGTGCTGGCCCCAGCTATTCCCAGCACTTCCCCAACCGCAGCCGCCACATCAGAGCAATCCCCTGGCCCATGCCAAGACTCCCATTATGCATCACAATCACACATCACCGCCATCCCAACCTCTGCATGCCACGCCCTGCTTCCGCTTCCCTCCTCACCACCTTGCTGCTACATGTCTCTGCGCTCCCAGAGCAAGACTTCCCATGCTGCGCAACATGTCTCAACCTCCACCGCTGCTTTGTGCAATCCCCAGGTCTCACCCTGAGCCCTGGCACTGCGACTTGCCACCAGGACCTGGGCCTGAGCCCCGTGGCTTACTTACCGCACAGTATATAAGTCATAGAGTAGTAAGTAGTACTCTAGTCTTGATATTGCCATACCTCCCATATTGTTTCTTTGTGCTTTGTCTCTGTCTTGTAGTCTCATGCATTCCAGTCTCTGTTTTTTTGACTCTGCTTCATTTATTATCATACTCATTTCATATCTCCTCCTATTCATTGTCTCTACTCATCGCCTACTCTAATTCCATCTCTGCTTTACTCTCTTTCTCTTTTTCAACCTCTAAGTTCTCCCTGTCTCTGTTGTCTTCCGCCTCAAGTCTCAACTCATTCTATTTCCCCTTCCCCTTATCTTATCTTGACTCTTTCCTCTTTTGGCCTGCTTGATCTCTGCTTCTCTCACTTCTATCTCCAGGACTCACTAAGTCCCTGCACTCGCCCAACTCTCTACTTGTTAATCCCCAGGACTCGCTTGCATACCAGTGCTCGCTCGTTCCATTCTCTTGCACCCCTGGGACTCACACCTATCCCCAGCACTCATCCTCCACCCCTCACTGGCACTCACTCTCCAGCTCGGCATTACCGGCAACCTCTTGCTCACACCTCCAGCCCTGCTTTGTTCTCCTATGCCTTGCGCTCTTGTCAGTACGCTGTGTCTATAGACACCATGCACACCACGTAAAGTATTTGCTCAGTGGACTGAGCTCCCATGGTCAGTGGAACCTGACATATACTTTGTTCTATTAAAACTAGTCCATTTCGCATCAATGTAGAGAGAGAAAACAGCAGAGAATAGATTGAGAGAAGTACAAGACAAATAGAGACAAGAGACATCAGACAATATGAGACAAGTACAGAATGAGACAAAAATGAGATAGAGTTGAAAATAAGAGACTGAGGCAGAAGACACGAGAGAAATGAGACTGAAACATGAAACATAACTATGAGCAGCAATATCAAGACTAGAGTACCAAATACTACTGTACAACTTATATATGGTGGACAGTAGGTAGACCCCGCAGTGGCAGTTGTCAAAGTAGGTTGTGCAGCACAAAGAAAGCTTCTAAAAGAAGGGTCTTGCTTGAGGAGCACAGGAGACATGGAATATGAACAAGGCAAGGAGGCAAGCAGAAAGGGGCATGAGAGCATGGAGGTTGGATCAGAGGTGATGTGTTGCCATGATGCATGATGGGCATCTTCAGTACCGGGCTGTTGGGATCAAACTGGAGCAGTGCCATATAGTGGTCAAAGGCGATGCTCTGTAGGTACAAGGCAGCAAAGGCAACATATGAGCTCTCAAGTTGAAAAGTGAGGGGCTTAGCTTGGAACATGGTGAGACACTGAGTAAGGAAGGTTCTCCATTTGTGGAGGTCACAGCTGTGGAAGGGTTTGGGCTTCTGGATGTTGAGCTTGCCTTTGCATGTCAGCGCATCACAGATGTTGTCCTGAGGGTTGGGGTTGTGGGGTGGGAGTGCTGCATTGTAATAATAATAGTAGTGGTTACCCCCACCACGCTATGGAAAGAAGGCATCCATTGTGGGCCCCAGCTGCTGGGGGGTCTGCTGTTGAGATGGCTGCCACCAGGAGGTGGTATGCCGTTGTTCTCCAGAGGTCGTCTCTGAGCCCATCAGAGGGATGACAGTCCTCTGGAGGGCGGTGGTTCTGTGTTGGTGTCAAAGAGGCAGCCAGACAGAGGTCCCAGAGGAGCAGGGGGTCACAATGGTCCTTGGGGAGGGGGTGGTTGGGGTGCGCTGGGAGCTGTGGGTTGGTGAAGGGGCAGTGGGTTGTTGCGGGGAGGAGGTGCATTGCTGTGGGGATGATGCAGGTCAAAATGGGGGGGGGGGCAATCATGTTGGAACTCTGAGGCAGAGGCTTTGCTAGGAGGGGCCAATCCGCCGCTGGGGGCCTCTAGCTTGTTGATGTAGGAGAGGGTGTAGGTGGAGGCATGGTCGTTGTCAGTGGGCAGAGTGCAGGGAGGAGCATCAGAGCAGGGGTTGATGTCAGCAAGTTGTCCCTAAGTGTGGAAGGTGCTTGGGAGCAAGTTTGCATGGAGACACACTGAGAGACCAATGGTGCGGGCAGCAGGTTGGTCAAAAAGTCCTCCAGTGGGGTTGAGGGCTTTTAGAATGTTTGATGCTGCATTGAGCTCCTCCTGCTGGCACAGTACCGGGGCAGGGACGGAGTCTTGGGCTTGATTGGTTCCTTGTACTGCATGTGAAATGAGTGTGCAGGTTCCACAGGGTCCTTGAAGTGCCAGGGAGTAGGGCTGGTGTGGATCTTGTCCATCAGGGTGCGCAGTTCATCCTGGAGGTTGAGATCCACCTGTAGTCTGTTCTGGGCGCTTTCAGGGATGGTTCTGCATTGGTAGAGCTTGTGGAATTTCAGGAGGCAATTGGCCCATCGCTCTGGGGTCCCAGAGAGATTGTGGTGTCCTAAGCTGACAACTGATGAGGAGGGCATGAGCATGTTTTGCAAACTCTACTGGAAATATGCAAAGTGAGCAGAAGACCTTGTCACGCTGTTGGATGTAGGCTTCAACCTGTTGGTGGCTCAGAGGAGAGGGGGGTGTGTGGATAGGAGGCACTGCAGAGGGTCGAGGCCGGAGAAGGTAGTAGGTGTTAGGGTAATCCTGAGGAGGCGGGAGCAGGGCAAGGGCAGGTTGGGCGTAGTATTGGCTCAGAGCGAGGCGTGCACCAGGACCAAAGGTGCCCAGGCACCAGGCAGTGTCTCTGGCATACCTCCAGGTAGGACCCGTTGATGAGTTCCTGCTGTTGCCTGCAATGAGTTGCATTGCCAGTCCTGAGGAATCCCTTGACTGATGGAGGGACCATAGGGTACCTGATTCTGATCCAGAGCCCAATATCTAGGGACAAGAGTGGAGTAATGTTTGATCAGGGGAGCCAGATACAGGGGCTGTGGGGTACTCATGGCATAGTAATTTTCAGGCATGGGTCTTCCATAAGCATTGGTCTGATAGCTGGTGGGCTGATAGGTGTGCATGTAAGTGGCCATAGTGAACAGTAGAGTAAGATGGGAGTCTTGATATTATGTCAGGTTCCACTGATCATGGAGGCTCAGTCCACTGGGCAAATACCTTATGTGGTGTGCACAGTGTCCACAAATGCAGCATACCATCAAGAGCATGAGGTGTAGGGGACCAAAGCGGGGCCAGGAGTGCGAGCAGAGAATCACTGGTAATGCTGGGCAGGGAGGTTAGTGGTTAGTGTGGGGAAGGGGTGGAAGATGAGTGCCGGGGGTAGACACGAGTCCCAAGGGTGCAAGAAGAGAGGATGAGTGAATGCTGATGCATGAGCAAGTCCTGGAGATTAACAAATAGAGAGCTGGGGCAAGCACAGGAACTTAGTGAGTCCCAGGAATGGAGGCAAGAGACATGGAGATCAAACAAGCCAAAAAGAGAAAGAACCAAGATAAGGAAAAGGGAAAGCAGAATGAGTCAAGACTGAGGTGAGAAATGAGAGGGAAAAAAGGGAACTTAGAGGCTTGAGGCAAAGGAGAAGAAAGCAGAGATAGAATTAAAGTACAAGATGAGTAGAGACAATGCAAATGAGACAATACAAGACAAGTACAATATGAAATGAGACAGAGTCAAAAAATGGAGACCAAAACGCATGAGACTACAAAACAGGGACAAAACACAAAAAACAAGATGAGAAGTATGGCAATATCAAGACTAGAGTACTACTTGCTACTCTACAACTTATATATTGTACGGTAGGTAGGCCCCAGGGCTCAGGCCTGGGTTCTGGTGATGAGTTGCAGTGCCAGGCCTGAGGTGAGACCCAGGGATCATGCAAGGTAGCGGTGGAGGTTGAGACATGTCATGCAGCACAGAAGGTCTTGCTTTGGGAGCCAGAGACATGTAGCGGCAAGGAAGTGAGGAGGGGAGTGGAAGTGGGGCATGGCACATGAAGGTTGGGTCAATGGTGATGCATGGTCATGATGTGTAATGGGGGTCTCAGCACAGGCTAGAGGGAAGTGCCAGGTGTTGCTGGCACCAGCACTGATGTGGCAGCTGTGGTTGGGGAAGCATCGAGGATGGCCAGGGCTGGCGCTGATGTGGTGGTTACGGGTGGTGATGGCTGGAGAGATGCTGGAGGTGGCAGTGGCTAGTGGTGGTAACAGGTGGTGATGGTCAGGGGCTGCCAAGGCAGTTGGTTGGGTAGTGGTCCAATCCTAGGACGGTCATGGAGGTGGGTTTGAGGGGGTTGGAGTCCTGGGGCCAGGGCTAAGTCTTGGAGGTCAGTAGTGGGTAGTGACAAAATCCTCTCCAAGTACAACTTCACAATCCACTACTGCCCTAGTCAACTTGGTGCAAAGCCCAATGCCCTTACCCAAAGACCAGACGTGTAACCTCAAGAAGTCATTTGAGGCAGAACACAACACTTTGAACCATCAAGTGGTAATCCCACCCAAACATCTTCATGCTATGCTGATTATGAATGAAGAAGGTATTTTACACCAAATTCACAATGCCTCCTTGGACATCTTCTTCACTCAGCATGACTCTTGAAGCAACTCTGCAAACAATGCCAACACCAACCACCCTTTCACACTCTCTCCCAATGACCGACTCCTTCTCCAAGACAAACAAATCTATATTCCAGACCACAAGACAATTTGCTTGGACATCTTCCACCAGCACCACAACCACAAGCCCTGCAGACATCCCAGGATTTGTAAGACCCTTGAGCCTATCTCCCAGATTTTACTTTTGGCCAGGCATGAAGAGGGATGTCACCCAGTATATTCAGGCTTGCAAGTCATGCCTCTGGGCCAAGGTTCTCTGCCACTGCCTCTATGGCCTTCTCAAGTCCCTCCTCATTGGCCACTGCCCCTGGTCTTGTATCTCAATGGACCACATTGTTGAGCTCTCTGAGTCAGAGGGCTTCAATGCCATTTTCATCATCATCTGCTGCCTCACCAAACAAGCCATCTTCATCCCCTGTTGCACCACTGATAACACCTCAGAGCTCATGAAACTCTTCCTCAAACATGTATTCTCCAAGCATGGACTCCCAGACAACATTGTCTCCAACTGTGGCCCCCTTTTTGTATCCCAGTTCTGGCAGTCTTTGTGTGAGGCCCTCAAGATAAAGACTAACCTAGTGAACCAGACCCTGGAGCAGTACCTCCACCTCTACATTGACTGCTTACAGAACAACTGGCATGCTAAACTGCCTCTGGCAGAGTTCACCTACAACAACGCCCTATTCTGCCACTGGCATGTCCTCTTTCTATGCTAATAAAGGTTATAACTCCTGGCTCACCCTCTCCTTCAGGGACATCCTCTTCCACATATATAGCCCATGGCATTGCCCAAGACCTCCAGTCCCTCCACCAGTTCCTCTGGAACAAAATTGACATCACCAACAAAGCATATGCCAAGCATGCCAACACTCACCATGAAGTCACTCCCAACTGAACCCCCAGCACCCTTGTCTAGCTTGACTGGCACAACTTGAAGATTGGATGACCCTTGATCAAGCTCAATCACAAATGACTCAGCCCTTTCAAAGTCCTCCAGAAGGTCTCAACTCACACCTACAAGCTCAACCTACTCCCAGGACTCAAGGGCCTCTACCTGGTCTTTCACATTTGCTTTGTACTCATCTTGTATCATCTTGTTTCTCTTGCCTCTACTCATCTTGTATCTCTCAATCTAATCTCTGCTTCTTCTTTTTCTCTCTGCCTCAAGCCTCTGAGTTTCTCACTCTCTTTCCCTCTCTCTCTCTTCTCTTGCTTCTGTTTTGATTCATTCATTTCTACTTCCATCTCTTATCTCAACTCTTTCCCCTCTTGGCTTGGTTAGATCTCTGCACTTTCCATCTCTAATCCTGAGACTTGCAAAGTCCCTTTGCTCACCCTGATTACCTGTGTCTTCTATCCTACCTTCACATCCCCAGGATTCATGCTCATCCTGGCACTTGTCTTCCAACTCCTTCCCTTATCCCGGCACTCACACTCTCACCCTGGCATGACCGGTGATCCCTCACTCACCTGCTGCTTGCATCCCTGGTTCCACCCTTGGTCTTACATGCCTCATGCTCTTGACAGTACTGCTGCGTTCATAGGCATCATGCATGCCATATAAGGATTTGCCCAGTGGACTGAGCCCCTGTGGTCAGCAGAACCTGACATTGTCTAGCCTTGTGGCTCTTCTCCCTGTGCAAGGTGGCATTGAGAAGTATGTTGGGGGGGGAAGGTGCCTGACTCCTGCTCAACAGCAGCTTCTCTGTTCAGAGGAATTTTGCAGCTTGTTAGGCATGGTTCAGCAGCCAGGATGAGTGGTACTTGTTGTGGTTTGTAGTCAAGGGGCCCCATTGCTTGTCTATCTGTACTTTTGAATAGTATTTGTTCTTGATGCTGATATATTTCTTGTCTGTATACATCTTAAGTATTCATTTTACAATGTATTGTTTTTTATATGTAACATCTGTTTGAAAAACATACAGAAGAACATATCATGGGCAAAGGTATGAATAACATGTAAATTATAAAAATCTCATTGATATCAAAGATCAGTGGATTGCAG
>JAGGAQ010006651.1:0-10097 GCA_017657225.1 Termitomyces sp. T69sscA
GTAGTAAGCCTTCTTGTGCCTGTGTCTGTCCTCGATTTGGATTGGCTTCTTGACGATCCAGTGGTAGGGCCGGCCCACACTTCGAGATATGCTTGGTAATGAGGTTTCTAGACTGGTATTCGTAGCCATCAGGGTGGCACAAGCACTTTGCACAGGTGCATTTGAAGGTGGGTGCGGGAGCTGGCATATTAAAATCTTAAGTGGTGGGGTGGATAAAACATGTATGTATACATATGCATGGCGCCGGCTCTTGCAATTGCAATTGATCAGACTCACGATCGTTAACGTTCACAGTGCGGTTGAATATCCAGGGGATATATTGCAATTCTACGTGAGGAAAATCTATGGAGAGAAAATGTGGGAATATTCCAGGGAATTCCCAGAATCCATCAAAATACCCAATTTGCATAATTTCCAATCTTATGCTGTGTCTTTCACTATTTCCTATTCTTCCTAGGTTTTGCCTGGAATTTACTTTGTTTCACCATCTGACCTCACTTTTCTTTTATTTCATGAATAAAATTTCTTTCTTTTCTTTGTCATGTATGAAACTCAATTTCTCCCTCCTTATGTGATTGCATGCAATATTCAGGTCTGTTTTTGACGCAACTTCACGCTTTTCTCTTATTAATTTTCCATCTTTTTATTCTATATATTTACAAAAAACAATTTTGGTGTTTTCCTCAATTTTTATTTATCTAAATGGGCTGAACTCTTTGGAAAAGCTTGGCTTGCAATTGCCTCACCTGGTACTCAAGCTTGTCTATTCAACATAAAGTCTTTCCACCAAATTTGCCTAGTCCAGCCCGATTCAAAGCCCTTCCTTGTTGTACAATTTCAAAATGCCTTGTATATAGATCATGTGCACCCTTTTGGTGCCCAACCTGCAAGTAGTAATTTGAGCTTGATGATTCCACTGCATTGCATCAATTGTTTCCATTGAAATCAATTCAAGACTTGAGCTTTTTTGTCAATGCTTCCACCTCCTGAGGCATTGGAACTCTGGTCATGTCCTATTATTACTGTCTCAAGCTTAAGAGCAACTGGAACCATCCTGGGCTTGACATCTGTTGGTTAGAATCTGTTGCTATTGAACCTCCTGTCTATTTCTTGCACCAGTTGAACATCCACAGCAGGCAAATTTAAACATTTTCTCATTCAACCTTCATGCCCACTTCTCTCTAGTTGAATACTCATCCATTCTGATAATCCCAGCCTAATAGGTGTGCATAAAAATGGTCATAGTCAGTCCATTCCAATGAACTTATGTGTTTGTTGTTCCTATTCTAATCTCACAGAATGCATGATTGTCCCTGCTTTCTGATCAATCCTCCTATTGGCTTTCATTGCAGATGCTGCCTCCACTCGCTCAGTGGATCATATAAAACAATGGATACATGGTCTGTGTCTCTGGCACGTTTTCAAAATGCCACATGGTCAGGTAACAATCTCAATGTTAAATGTATGTTAAGATCCACTCAAAACCTTGGTGCTCATTCCAAGCGCCCACTCCATAACCCCATCGAATTATCCCATCTTCAGCTTTTGCATGATAATCCCAGTTTCTCTTTCCCCCACAATCACGCCATATGAACCATTGCTTTGACTGCTTTCTGGGGATGTCAAAGGTTGGGCAAAGTTTACCCCCTTTCACAGTCCAATTTCAACAAGTCTTGGAATGTTACTATGGCTTGCAATTTATGTTTGTCTTGCATCGAAGATCATAGGGTTATATTGTTTCACATTCCCTGGTCTAAAACAACTGGTCTCACTGGTGTTGATTGCACACTCACCGAGACAAATGATATTTCCTGTCCTGTCCAGGCAATGATAGATCACTTAAGACAACTTACGCGACAAAATCTGCACTCCTATTCGCTTTCCACCAATCTGAGTCTTCGACCTCCTTTCTAATTGTTAGAGGTTGATCCTAGGACACGAGCAATCACTAAATGAACCTCAGTCGTCGTGTACTTGACTCATATAGAACCTACCTAGGACACAAGTAAGTACTCAATGAACTAGGTAATGCTAGTGAGTATAGTGTCCGGCATATGTGTGTATGTTCACTTACCCTCAGTCCTCGTGTACTTGACTGAGGGTAGTGTCTGTCTATGGTGCGTATATATATCTATATCAATTATATCAAGGGTGAGACTGAACGGAAATGTTGATCTATTGACCCTTCATCGGTCATCAAAGTTTGGGACGCTTACGGTGTTCACTGGCGCGACACTAGCGTCCAACACCCTCCCTTAAAAACCAATAGTTAAAAATAACAATGATCTGCCCACCCACCCGGGTTTCTGTCGATTACCCACCGCAGGAAGGAAAGCAACAATAAGAGAAATCACAAGGAAGATAAGATATATGATAAGATGGTGACCGTCACACACCCCAATCGCTATCGAGCCACAAAGCTAGCTTTCCTTTGGACTTTTTCCAATGTAAATATCTGATCAGTGGGTCGCAACAGATCGTACACCAATATGCCTGTATCGGCTGCGGTGAACAACAATAACTTAGTTATTACTATATCAAGCAAAGACGATAGATGATTCTGCGCAGCCAAAACCCGTGAAAGTTTGAGTTCTGTCAGTCTGCAGAGTCTTGACTGCTTCCATTATCCCAATCACGCACTTGAGAATAGGAAAAGACAGAACTCTTAATCCTTAGGCCTCTTGTCTACCTTACCAGTGCATGTCACTACCTGCCTTCGCTGTTGTGGAAAGTACCACGTTTTCACATAGCTCAAAGGTTTCTTGATCCTTCTTGTTACATTACCTTCCAGTTTTCCCTGTCACCCTGATTCCCTAATCCTCATCCATGGACGCCCGTTTCTGTCTAGGTTGGCATCGGTACTACATATCCCCGAGAGCCTCGGCTGTCCTTGATGATGGGTTCGGGTATTTTGGGGAACTGCAAGTGCCATATGATGTTTTAATTATATTTCACCCTGCATTCATTCTCGGTTAGCTTCTGTAATAGCCTTCTATTGACGAGACCCATTAACGTTTCTTGAACTTGAAGCAACAATTCTTTCCGTTCTTTCTTTGACTGGACTCGTTTACTGATTGCAAGTTTGCTATAAATATTGAGCGGCTGAAGCCATTTCTTCCCCCAGAAGATCACAGCTGTCTCATTGCATCCTGTCGACCTTTTACAATGTCTCCGATTTTCCTGTTATTCACTGTCGCCCTTGCAATTCTTTCTTACGGCGCGCCCCTTGGGTCGGTAGATGGGGTAGAACTCCGCTCAAGGGGTGAGTCTTTTCTCGTTTCGAATCTTGTTAGCAATAAATATAACTTTTCTTCACGCTCTAGATGTTGTTTTTCCTGATCCGTGAGAATATATATATGTGTGTGGGCGGTTTGACCAGGTTGTACTTACGATCCTGCTGTCAGGCCCGTGTGCGTCGCAATCAGGGGTAATACGTTAATACTTAAGGAGTTTATTCACCTCCTGAACCCACCTTTTTAACCCTGATTTTCTTACCGAAAGTTCTCAATAAATCAAGAGTAGAGGACTAGCACAGGCACGCGGCTCTGGCTATATTCTGACATAAAGTTTCCCAGCCGTCAGACTGCAGTACAGACCATTATCGTTATACATATTGGACAATCCCACTTACATCGTTCTTGATTAATTCTGTCTCAATCAAGCCTGCATTGGCTACAACAACGCGATTCTTGTCGCTTTCGGCCCTTCTGATAGCACAAGAAATTACAAACGTAAGGCGGTTGAGTAAAGGATTGGATTGTATTAGAGAAAGTGAAGTAATCCAAAGTGGACATTGGGTCTAAAAACGAAATTCATAGCATGGATATGTAGTTACCGCGGTTTGGTTGGAAGCTTACAAGACAAAGTCGAAGATGTAACAATTCGCCGAGAAAAGTTGCTAACATTGAAAGGCAAAAACATATTCACGATTGTCCATCTTATCAGTTGAAAGCCTATCGCCCCGGATCAAATTCCATTGTCAGTGCTGGCTGCCACTCTACCTCCCTTGCTTCGACATGGCGTCTGACTTCACGCTCGTCGATCCGAAGGGATGGGAGTACGACCTGCATTCCGTGCGTAGCAAGTAGTTACCTTCGAGGGTCTTCGAGTGACTGCTTGGGCCAGGTGTATTCGGCGTATATAGGGTACTTCCAGCTGCATAACATCTCCTGGTGTGTTTCTCTGCGCCTGGTCTCCAGGACGAACGCTGACGGACGAAGCAGGTATGACCGGTCGTGGGGCCACCTTTTTTCCTCTTTCGAGGAGTTCCTTACGTTTTCCTGGCCCACAATCACAGTCACGGACACATGGACGGGCAAAGCACACATTGTGACGAGGCTGACGTCTATTGGAGCGTTTCTGAAGATGATTAAAACGCGGTTTGGGGAAACACTGCCGCAGGCACCGAATATCTTCCAGGTGTCGCCGTTTGAGACCTCATCGCGACACCTGCGGCACATCTCGGACTATGCATCTTACAAGCGTCTGCACTGCACGCTACCAGCGGTGGTGCTGTCTGCGCTCAAAATACGCATCAAGGCGGGAGAACCCAAGGCGATCCGGGAGTTGTGGGAGAGGAAAGACCGGACATTCTTGGGGATCGATTTTGAGTGGAGCGAGAGGAATGAGAGTACTTGCTTAGAGTGGGGGTATGCGGCCGCGAGGTGTGGCCATTTAGATGCGTGCGTGTATTGTTTTCTTTGTGAGCGGGGACTGAGATCAAGTTGGAAAGACTCGGACATTGGCCACCTGATCCGTCGGTGAATTACAGGGCGGGCCACGTAATTGTCAGCGAATATGTAGATAAAGTTGTCAACAAACATCTCCCGACGCATCCTTGGCAAGTGCGTCCTCTCCTTCATCCCATTTCCTGTATCGCTAAGTGCCAATCAGTATGCTGTACGCTAAACTTTCCCTCTCCTATCCCCATTTGACACCCATCTAGTTCGGCGAGAGCCAGGTCGTGTCAAAAACTAGACTCCCCGAGATCATACAGGCCATCATCAGGTTCGCCGCCACATCTCCCCATCCTCTCACTCCTCACTCTGCCCAATAGTAGTCTTGCATCTCCAGACTCAGAAACGACCCCCAACACACTCGTCCTCGTCGCACACGGCATCACAGGTGACCTAGCCCGTCTTGAAGATATGAAAATCAGTCCGTCTTTTTTTCTTCTTTCTCTGCCCTTTTTCTAAACTCGCATCTAGAAATCCCACATAATATCCTAACAATCGATACCGCGATATTCGAACGTGTACTGCACTCCTCCGGCGCACGCGGTATCATGCTCGACCCCCGCACGAACCAGCCTCGCGCGCACGGGTCCACACTCTCCCTCGAGAACGCACTACGTTCTCTTCCCGCTGCCCCGCACCACCATCCTGTCACCATGCACAACGCGGGCAACGACGCATATATGGCGCTGTATCTCCTTCAGGCGCTCCTCGATCCCGCCACTCAGCCGCCGGCCCCGAAAGCGAAAGTCAAGGGGAGGCCGGGTGTCTCTGGGAGGGGTGCAGGAGGCGTAATTCCCATGATGGTACCCAGTCCGCTCGTCATACCTCGACCGCTGTCAATGTCGATCTTGATGGACTCGAATAACCCCACGTCTACGCCCGTGCAGAGGACACCCGTCGTTGGATGTTATGATTTGGCGCAAGAGTTTGGTGCGATGAGGGTTGAGAGGGAGACGGGCGAAACGGGCAGTAGGGGACGACGTGCCGCGGGGAAGGCGGGAGCGAGTCCTCCTGTGGTGGGGGGTTGAGGTAAGACTCGATTCGATTGGACTCGGGTTTGGTATATGCCTTGATATCTTGTTACGTCGTTTTCGACGCCTGGCAGTCGTGTTTTCCCTACAGAAAGTTGACTCGTTACCGAAAGAGTTGTTTTGCCCTGCGAGAAAGATGGTATGTTGAGCATCTTGCCTCTAGGACAAGAATTAAAAGAGGTGTAATTGAATCAGAAAGATGATTCATGTTTATGAGCATGGCAGCAGACTCAAGGTCGCGAGACAACGAAGCACTCTCGATTTCGATGATGCCTAGGAATCCACGGAAACCACTCATTTGATTTTTGCGTGCTGTCAAGGTCAGTTCGAGGCGATGTATGGCCAATCATATCTTCTCCATCACGACAGAGTCCATCGTGCATGGGAGCACTGTTCTAGATCCATGTACAGAGGAAACAAACAGGGTCGGACAATTAGCCAAATTGCCTTCCCCAACCGTCACGCGCACGCCTTTGTCTAATGCTTGTGCGTTACAGTTTGTCAAGAGTAAACATGAACCCTCTCAAGTCGTCATTTGCTCACGACGCAATACATAGTTAGACCTCACGCCGGCGGACCTCGAGTCGTCTGTTTTCCTCCGCCTTTGTCGTTGGCCCTTTGCTCTCGCTCGGTCCGTAGAAAATGAAAGGAACATGTTCAATGTCATCGAACTATTTGGCGCGAGCATATACTTTACAATCAAGAGCAGTGTCGCTTGTGCTGAACCATCGGCCGCTATGGCTAGTCCAAAGTCAGAGAATACGGGCGTGTCGTTTGACCAGTTTGCATTTGCGACTCGAAATCGTCGGTAATTCCCCTCATTTGCATTGCTGACTTCGTACAAATTCTAAGCTTTTATTATCATTCGCAGCTCCGGTAGCCACATTCTTGGAACGTTACCGTACAAATGGTCGTAGAATTTACAAGCAGATAATACGTGAGGTATACTACGCGACGTACTGCTCTCGTTATGACCATATTATAAGTCTGGACATTTTCTTAAGGGCTTATATATTGTACAACTTTGGGCGCATGCATAATAGAGCTGATAGCAGATGGAATATCAAGACACGTCACCGAATACGTTCACAATATGGCGAAGTAAGGTATCAATCTCTCGCCTTAAAAGATCAATCGTTGAAAACATTGTGGAGTCGATATAGTACAAAAGCACCTGTATATATTTCCAGAGTGTCCGACATTCCTCATAGTCTAGTCAGTCGAATAATGGCTGTTGAACCACTTGATAAACCAACATTGATCGTCGACAGTTCAACGACGACAGATTAAGTTTACAAGTCACTTCTGTGCATCGCAGAAGTCGGTCATTTGGCTCATGATAAGCAAGAACATCCTCACCACAAACGGCCATTCCTCGAGAGTGACCTCGTCATCTCATGTCAGTGACTATCGCACAATTTCTTGAGACAGAATGGATCAACAGGGATAAATGATCGAGAGTAAAGACGCACAACTCCCTTAACGGCTGATATGGATGATACCTGCTGGAATGGAACGCGTAATAGGCTATCGAGCGCGTTTTCCCGGGAGGACCACCATTGAACGAGGTGGAGACAGCTGGGTAATTAGGATAGAGTCTGCGAAGTGCATCGTTCTGAGTTTTGGCATGTAGATCCATCGAACCTTGAGGAAACTGATTGAAGTGATGGATAGCAACAGATTTGTGTCGCAGTCTATATCCAAGTCAGGAATTCGGCAGGTTTTGGCTCGATTGTATCTCTATCGACACTGACGCTTCTGCTCGGTTGATGACATAGAGTTCACCGCTCATCAGTCCAGACAGGTTATTCCCGCAACAGTTCCACCGTATAACGATGGTGGTCGGATCCTGCATTTGAACAGAAGGTTCCCCAAATGGTCAAGTTTACGGGCTTCCGGTCCTATCCTCTGCTGTATCCATTGGTCAATGTCCACACGTAATCTAGTGAGGCGTATCATCGATTCAAACGTGTATGAGCTCATTTCTTCCTGTTACTTGGAGAACGATATGAAAGGGTGGCGCCGTTACCAAAATTGCCAGCGGACAACTGTCCATATGGTTTAGGATTGACGGCGTGGTTCTCGGCCGATTTCATATCAGTGTCAAATCATAGTACTGGCCTCGGCGAACTCTTGAGTGATGAGTCATGTTCACTGCATGGCCAAATGTTCACAGGCGGTTCCCAAGCAATGGTCACCCTTCTCCCACGCCTGTTGCGATTCTGCGAAAAAGTTGTCAGAAGTCGCGTTCTTTGAGACAAGACACATTCAGGGAAGGGACAAACTAGGCACGAGGCAAAGGTTACATGGAGTTGAACATTGCAAAAGAGGCGCTGGAGTCTCCGTGTGATCCACACAGCCCGTGTAGCGATTTCGGTCGCGGGCGTCCAGAAGCCCTATGACGTGAGAATAGAATCGGAAGATATGATCAATCTGTCACCCGCGCCGACGTGTACAACAAAGTTCCCCCCACCACGTACAAATGGGACCACAGTTACAAAACAGGCAACTAAATGATCATTGGATAATCAATTCCCTTTTTGAGTTGTCTGAACTCAGGAAAAAAGTCCGTCTGTGTTTATCAGTAATAGTGATATAGAATAAAACTTCATTTTCTATCATTACTCAGATGAAAACTACAAGTACAGTGTACTGCTACAAAACACAATGGTTTCCTTGCAAACCAGTAATAATCAGGATGTGCTCACATATGGTAAGGGCAGACTGGACTTCAGGGCTTCCAGCCAGCATGTTTTGAAGGGCCAAAACATGACTGTATCTGGACTCAGCTTGGACTCGCTGTTGTGTGCGGGGCTTAAAGACATGTGAACCATACATGTTTAAAGAAGTGACTTGGGGGGGCAGACACTGTGGAGCCAGATACTCTGTTTTGAAAGATTGAGAGTTAGGATGCTGGGGCTAGGAGGCAACTCACAGGCTCTCTTCTTTGTGTAAACCGTAATCGGGAGAGGGCAGCAATGAGAGGGATGTTGGTCAAAACAGTGCAGATAACAATTGACAAATAAGACCATGGATCCCACATGTTTGATTCACATGCAGAATACACATGATTGTGAGATAATTCCTGTTTTAGAGAATGTCAGTGGTGGAGGAGAGTTGAGTCAGCTTGTACAACAAATCTAGTATGTTAGATAAAACTTGGCTCCTGGTAAGAGGCTCGACAGGCAAAGGAGAAAGGAATGCTACTGTTACTTTTAGACAGCAGATCACATGCCAAGAAACACAGATTTTGAGATACAGAGGGTGCAACAGTTGTGCAATGGTTGAATTCATATTCTGAAGCCACTGAACTTGTTGTGTTTGATCAAGCTGCATGCAGCACACTCCTCCAGATTGGTGATTGGTCTATGTCATGGAAAATATTGCAAGATTTCAAGCCGCATCTCCAGAAGAGAGATGTAAAATGTTGATGAATTGATTGGGCTAACAGAAGGAAAATCATGCATGTCAAAGGTTAAAAGGAGAAATGTTGATAGGTGGTCTGTGATTCATCAGTTCTCTCTTGCTTTGCCCAGACCAAGCTCAAGAACAAATCTCCTGCAAATGTGAAAGATGCACAGCTGTTTGCAACATGTTAGAACTGTACACTCAAGACACACTGACAGGATATAAGTAAGTCTATAGTCCTCAGTTCAATACTCAATTGACTAATAGCTACCTGACAGGATATAAGTAAGTTTATAATCTGTGAGGTAGTGTAAGCATGTGTTGGGTTATACTGTAGCAATGTTTCCTTTCTCTCAGTTCAATACTCAATTGACTGAGGGTACTTGTAGCATAGTGTCTGTATATATATGTATTTCAATTACAATGGAACAGTGGGAAGGGCTATATAAGTGGCCAGTATGATATTGGTGAAGATTTGAGGAGAAGTGATGATGATGGATGGGTGTAGGGGTTGATGGGGCTTGTTTGACAACTAACACAGTGTTTGTCTCTATGAGAGAGGACCAAAAGGTCAAGGTGCCAAGGGGCTTGCAGGGGTCTTGTATGTGTTTGTAACCAGATAGAGGAAAGGTCAGGACTAAGGAGAATTATTCCAGGTCCAAGAGTTGTTTGGTTTGGGTATAGATGTAAGATGATGGACTATTTCTATAGAAGTATATATTTTCTGTCAACACAGAAATAATGGAATGATGAGTGAAAAAGAGATTATAACAATTAGATGTAATGCATTGCATTAAGGGGGAATCAAACCCCTGGTGCAATAACTCAGTTTACCACTACTGTCAGGGGACTTCCATTCAATTTCCATTCTTGGGCACATCCTACGCCACCCCCGGGACCCCCGGGACTTGCCCTAGACCCC
>JAGGAQ010006652.1:0-10050 GCA_017657225.1 Termitomyces sp. T69sscA
GCGCGGCCCCCGGGTCTCATCCCAAGCCCCGGCGCCGCGACCCACTGCTGGAACCCGGGCCTGACCCCCGGGCCATACGTACTACGTAGTATATAAGGCGCAGAGTAGTAAGTAGGTACTCTAGTCTTGATATTAACGTAACCCCCGTCTTGTCTGTTTGTGTTCATCTCTGTTTCGTCCCTCTCGTGCCCCGGTTTCCTTACTTTACTTGCTTCCTTTCTTGTACTCATCTCGTTTCGACTATCTCTCTCGTCTCCACTCGTCTCGTAACTCTAATCTATTCTTGTTGTCTCCTTTTCTCTTTTCTACTCTAAGTTCTCTCGACTCTTTGTTCCCGGCTCTCTTCTTTCGACTTAATCATTTCCATCTCCGCTATCTTATCTCGACTCTTTCCCCTTTCGGTTATCCGACTCCCTGGCTCTGCTTCCATCCCCGGGACTCGCCAAGTCCCCTTGTCTGCTTTCCTCTTGATCCCCGGGACTCGCTCGCTCCCGGCGCTCGCTCGTCTCGCTCCCAGCGCTCGCTCGTCTCGCTCCCAGCGCTCGCTCGTCTCGCTCTCTTGCACCCCCGGGACTCGCGCCGACCCCCAGGACTCGTCCTTCCCCCTCACCGGCACCCGTCTCACCCACCGGCACCCCCGGCACCCTTCCCCGCACCCTTCCCTGCCCCGCTTCGGTCTCCTACGCCTCGCGCTGCTCCCGGTGCTCTGTGTTTGTACATGGTGAATAGCCGTAAGGTGGATTCGCCCAGTAGACTGAGCCCCCGAGATCAGCGGAACCTGACAGTTCTCCCCCGCTTGAAAACCCATCCTTGTTATATTTGTACCTTACAGCATCTGAGACCTTTCAACCCTTTGTCTCCACCAATACATACCTCACTACTTTACCTCACTCACCTTCCTCTGCAATTCTTGGACTTACTCAATCAGTTATCCCCGTTACCCCCAAAATTCACCCCATCTATGCGCAAACTAACACCCCTAAAAGAAAAGGAGTACAGGTCAAAAAGAAGTATAAGCCTGTAGCGCTCAAAACCAAGCCCATCGCCAGCAGTGTCCCCGAGGAGTTCAAGATAGAGCGTAAAATCCTTGGTGACCCTCTTGCCAACATGCCCCCTTTGGACCCCAACCCACCGCCGTTCCAGCCTAGAGGACGCTTTACCAAGGAAAGGTGCCAACAGTTTCTCAAGGACCACGACACCAGCTTTCTAACCCATGCAGAGCTCAACGTCCTTAGCGACATGATGTCCAAACAAAACAAGGTCTTTGCATGGAACGACACAGAAAGGGGAAGTTTTAGGACTGACTTCTTTCCACTGGTGGTAATCCCTACAATTCTCCATGTACCGTGGACTGAACATAACAGGCCTATTCCCCCAGGACTGGAGGCAGAGGTCTGCCAGATTATTCACGACAAAATCAAAGCAGGCGTCTATGAGCCATCAAATAGCACTTACTGCTCACGCTGGTTTTGTGTACTCAAAAAGAATGGTAAACTTCACATTGTACACAGTTTAGAACCGCTAAATAGGGTCACTATCCAGCACTTGGGCATGCCACAATTCCTGGACCACGTAGCAGAGTTGTCAGGTTCCACTGACCACAGGGGCTCAGTTCACTGGGTGAACACCTTATGTAGTGATCACCATGTCCACAGATGCAGAGCACTGGTAGGGCGTGAAGTGTAGAAGACTGAAGCAGGGCAGGAGCGGTGTGTGGGGGAGTGCCAGTAGCGCCAGTGAGTGGGCGAGTGCCGGGGAGGGAGGAGGACAAGTGCCGGAGGTTGGCATGAGTCCCAGGAGTACAGGAAGACGGGATGAGCAAGCGCCGGTGAACAAGCAAGTCCCAGGGTTCAAAAGGTAACGGCGTGGAGACTTAGCAAGTCTCGGGGATGGAGGCAGAGTTGGGGAAGTTAAGCAGCAAAAGGGGAAAGAGTCGAGATAAGATAAGGGGAGATGAAACAGATTAAGTCGAGAAGAGGGGCTGGGAGCCGAGGAACCAAGAGAACTTAGAGTGGAAAAGGAGAGGAGAACAAATAGAATAGATTAGAGGACGAGGCGAGTAGAGACAAGATAGAGGGACAATACGAGACGAGTACAATAAGAAAAGAAGCAAGTAGAACAATGAGACTGGGATGCGCGAGAATATGAGACAGAGATGAGAACACAGCAAAACAATATGAGGCTATGGTAATATCAAGACTAGAGTACTACTTACTACTCTATGACTTATATACTATGCAGTACATAGGGCCCAGGGCTCAGGCCCGGGTTCCAGCGGCAGGTCATGGCACCGGGCTTGGGGTGAGACCTGGGGGCCGCATGGAGCGGGGCGAGGTTGAGACATGTTGCGTGGCGCAAAGGTCTCGCACTGAAAATGCAGAGACACGTGGAGGTGGGGCTGTCACGACCCGCTACCGACCTCTGGGACTCAGCCCCGGCCCCGGGACTCCAACTCTCCCAAAACCACCCCCACGATCACTCCGGGCCCGGACTGCTACCCGGCCAACTCCCCCGGCCATCATCGGCCATCACCACCCGTCAACACCACCAGCCACTGCCACCTGCGGCATCCCCGGCCATCACCGCCCATCACTGCCCATCGCCACCACAGCCACTGCCACTCGCGGTGTCCCCCAGCCATCACCGCTGTGACCACCACATCAGCGCCAGGTTTCGGCTATCACACCACATCAGTGCTGGCATCACCCGTCACCCCCAGCCCGCGCCGAGACCCCCATCATGCATCATGATCGTGCATCACTGCCGCCGACCTCCACACACCACGCTCCGCTCCCGCTCCCTCCTCACCGCACCACCACCGCATGTCTCTGCATTTCCAGTGCGAGACCTCCACGCCATGCGACATGTCTTAATCTTGCCCTGCCCCGCACGGCCCCCAGGTCTCACCCAAAGCCCCGGCGCCGCAACCCGCTGCTGGAACCCGGGCCTGAGCCCCAGGCCATACGTACTGCGTAGTATATAAGTTGTAGAGTAGTAAGTAGGTACTCTAGTCTTGATATTACCATAACCCATCTTGTTTGTTGTGTCCTTGTCTCTGTTTCGTTTTCTCGCACATCCTGGTCTCGTTACTTTTACTTGCTTCTTTTCTCATTGTACTCGTTTTGTTTCATCTCTCTGTCTCGTCTCCTCTCATCTCATACTCTCAATCTATTCTCGTTGTCCTCCTTTCTCCTTTCCACTCTAAGTCCTCTTGATTCTCCATTCCCGGCTCCTCTCTTCGACTTAATCATTTCCATCTCCTGTTATCTTATCTCGACTCTTTCCCCTTTTGATTATCCAACTTCCTTGGTTCTGTTTCCATCCCTGGGACTCGCTAAATCCCCACGCCTGACTATCTCTTGATCCCTGGGACTCGCTTGCTCACCGGCGCTCGCTCGTCTCATTCTCTTGCATCCCCGGGACTCGCGCCAACCCCCGGCACTCATCCTTCACCCTCCCCAGCACTCGTCTCACTCACCGGTGCTACCAGCACTCCCCACATACCGCCCCTGCCCCGCTTCGGTCTCCTACGCCTCGCGCTCCTCCTGGTGCTCTGTGTTTGTGTACATGGTGATCATCACATAAGGTGTTTGCCCAGTAGACTGAGCCCCCATGGTCAGCGGAACCTGACAGGGGCAGTGAGGAGGGAGCGGGAGTGGGGCATGGTGTGCGGAGGTTGGGTTGGCAGTGATGCGTGATCATGATGCATGATGGGGGTCTCGGCGCAGGCCGGGGGTGATGGGTGGTGCCAGCGCTGATGTGGCGGCTATGGGCGGTGTGATAGCTGAGACCAGCACTAATGTGGCGGTCATGGCGGTGATGGCCAGGGGATGCCGCAGGTAGTGGTGGCTGAGGCGATGATGGGCGGTGATGGGTGGTGATGGCCGGGGATGCCGCAGGTGGCGGTGGCTGGTGGCGTTGACGAGTGGTGATGGGTGGTGATGGCCAGGGGTTGCCAAGGGAGTTGGCCAGGTAGCGGTCGTGGGGGTGGTTTTGGGAGAGTTGGGGTCCCAGGGCTGGGGCTGAGTCCCGGGGGTTGGTAGTGAGTCGTGACAAGAGTCTTTTGCAGGTCGGATCTGTGGCGCAACTCTGGACCTCTACATTGGCTATGATGAGCAGCTAATTCATCCCACTTCCCAAGACCTTACCACCTTTCAAACACCCTTTGGCGCCCTTTGCTTAGTTACCCTCCCCATGGGGTGGACTAATTCTGTACCCATCTTTCATGACGACGTCACCTACATCCTCCAGCCCAAAATCCCTGAATTTGTCCTCTGCTTCATTGGCAATGTAGGCACTAAGGGACCAAAAGATTGGTGACTCATTGATGGCATCCCCGCTAAGCATCCTGACAATCCTAACATATGCTTGGTGCTATGGGACTTCTTCCAGCTTCTTAATAGAGTGTTACAGCAGATGAAGTACTGCAGTGGGACCTTCACTGAGCACAAGCTAGTTCTATGTGCGCCAACATTCAAAATCTTAGGCCACGTCTGCACTCTCCAGAAGCACATCCCCAACAAGTCTCGCTTAGTGCTACTGGAGCAGTGGAGGGTTTGTCATGATCTCTCAGAAGTACGCACCTTTCTGGAGACTGTAGGAGTACTGGGCATGTTCATTCAGAACTTTGCACACCATGCACACCACCTTACCTGTCTCATGCGCGCTAACAAGCCCTTTGAATTTGGACCCGATCAAGTAAACGCCCAATGAGATCTCATCAAGGCGCTTCAGAATGCCAAGCCACTAGTACCCATTGACTACACTTCACCCGATCCCGTTATCCTTGCTGTTGACACCTCATACATTGCCGTTGGATTCTACCTCTGTCAATGCTTTAGCAACAACCATAAACAGAGGCGCTATAATTGCTTTGGTTTCATTACCCTAAACAACTGCAAATTCCGCTATAGCCAGCCAAAACTGGAACTTTATGGCTTGTTTTGAGCGTTCCAGGTGCTAAGACTGTACTTAATTGGAGTCAGGAACCTGATAGTGGAAGTTGATGCCAGGTACATCAAGGGTATGCTCCAGAATCCAGACATTCAACCGTCGGCAAGCATGAACCGATGGGTGGTAGCTATCCTTATGTTCTATTTTGAGTTAGTTCACATTAAAGGTACCTTCCACAGACCCGATGGACTATCTAGGTGACCCAGGCAGCCTGGCAACCCTGAACCGGACCTACCTTAGCGACGACAATGAATTTAGTGACTGGGTTAACAGACTGCACAGATTCATACACCTAATTCAACTCCCCATCAAACTCTTATGACTAGACACTCCAACTAACACCCTTCTCCACCCTATTGTACCCTACACACCAACTCCATTTCTGACTATTGACACCTTCTACACCAAGGATTTGAACACCTACACACAATGGCCAGCAGTCTGGATAGTAGAAGAACCCCAGCCACTATGAGAAGACAGTAGCAAACTTACCTATAACGTGGTCCCCAGGAGCGCCAAGGCAGCCAAAGAAGACCGCCACCTAGACTTGATGCGCCAATGGATGGATGACCTTAAGCGCCCTCCTCAGCTAACAGACAATGAGTATAAATCCTTCATCTGCTATGCTACCAACTTCTTCCTAAGCGACAATCATCTTTGGCGCCAAAATAAAGATGGCACCCACAAGTTGGTGGTCAAGAAAGATGGTTGCCTATGAATCCTCCATGCTATGCACGACAAGTTAGGGCATTGCAGTCTCTACACGACAAGGGCTACCTTGCTGGAGAGGTTCTGGTGGCCTCAAGCACAAGCGGATATTGCTTAGTATGTTAAAACATATCATCTTTGCTAGGTATAGCAAACGTGCCAGCTCCTCATACCGCCTACGGTCGCCACGCCTGCCCCTTTATTCAGTAAAATCTATATCAACACTATGCACATGCCCAAGTCAGGACGCTTCAAGTACATTATCCAGGGAAGATGCTCGCTAGTTCATTGGCCAGAATTTTGCATGCTCCAGTGAAAAAACACTGATGCTATTGCTAAGTGGCTTTTTGAAGATGTCATCTGCTGCTGGGGTGCGCTAAGAGAAATAGTAACTGACAATGGAGCCCCAATCATAAAAGCGCTAACATACCTCGCCAAGAAATATAATATCCACCATATACACATCTCCAGCTACAACAAACGCGCTAATGGACTGATGAAGCGCCCACACTTTGATGTGCACCAAGCTCTTTTCAAGGCAGTAGATGGCGACGAGAACAGATGGAGCGAGGCCACTTACTCAGTCTTCTGGTCTGAAAGAGTAACAATCCATAAATGTATAGGATGCTCACCCTATTATGCGGCCACTGGCACTCACTCCTTACTACCTGCCGACATAGTTGAAGCCACCTACCTACAGCCAGCACCCAACAGCATATTATCCTCTACCAACTTGGTTGCCAGGAGAGCCATAGATTTGCAACGTCACCAAGAAGACTTAGCGTGCTTACACAAAACTGTCTTCAGCGCCAGGCACAAAGCAGTGCTAAGGTTTGAGACTGGTGCTACCATTAGGGACTATGACTTCAAGAGGGGAGCCTTAGTCCTTATGGCGCAATTCCAAAATTGAAACTACACACTGTCATGACCCGCTACCGACCTCCGGGACTCAGCCCCGGCCCCAAGACTCCAACCCTCCCAAAACCACCCCCACGACCGCCCCGGGTCTGGACCACTACCTGGCCAACTCCCCTGGCCATCACCGGCCATCACCGCCCGTCAACGCCACCAGCCACTGCCACCTGCGGCATCCCCGGCCATCACTGCCCATCGCCGCCTGTCACCACCACAGCCACCGCCACTCACGGCACCCCCCAGCCATCACTGCCATGACCACCACATCAGCGCCGGGTCTCGGCTATCACATCACATCAGCGCCGGCACCACCCGCCATCCCCGGCCTGCGCTGAGACCCCCATCACGCATCATGATTGCACATCACTGCTGCCGACCTCTGCACACCATGCCCCGCTCCCGCTCCCTCCTCACCACACCACCCCCGTGTGTCTCTGTGCTTCCAGTATGAGACCTCCACGCCACGCGACATGTCTTAACCTCGCCCCGTCCCGCATGGCCCCCGGGTCTCATCCCAAGCCCCGGTGCTGCGACCCGCTGCTGGAACCCAGGCCTGATTCCCGGGCCATACATACTACGTAGTATATAAGGTGCAGAGTAGTAAGTAGGTACTCTAGTCTTGATATTACCGTAACCCATCTTGTCTGTTGTGTTTTTGTCTCTGTTTTGTCTCTCGCATGTCCTGGTCTCAATACTTTTACTTGCTTCTTTTTCTCGTCATACTCGTCTTGCTTTGTCTCTCTGTCTCATCTCCACTCATCTCGTACCTCTAATCCATTCTCGTTGTTCTCTTTTCTCTTCTCTACTCTAAGTTCTCTTGACTCTCCGTTCCCAGCTCTTCTCTTTGACTTAATTGTTTCCATCTCCCGTTATCTTATCTCGACTCTTTCCCCTTTGGTTATCCGACTTCCCTGGTTCTGCTTCCATCCCCGGGACTCGCTAAGTCCCCGCATCTGATTATCTCTTGGTCCCTGGGACTTGCTCGCTCACCAGTGCTCGCTCGTCTCATTCTCTCGCACCCCTGGGACTCACGCCAACCCCCGGCACTTGTCCTTCACCCGCCCCGGCACTCGTCTCACCCACTGGCGCTACCGGCACTCTTCCACGCACCACCCCCTGCCCCGCTTTGGTCTCCTACGCCTCGCGCTTGTCACGACCTGCTACCGACCCCTGGGACTCAGCCCCGGCCCTGGGACTCCAGCACTCCCAAAACCACCCCCACAGCCGCCCCGGGCCTGGACCGCTACCTGGCCAACTCCCCCGGCCATCACTGGCCATCACCACCCGTCAACGCCACAGCCACCACCACTCGTGGCACCCCCCGGCCATCACCGCCGTGACCGCCACATCAGCGCCGGATCTCGGCTATCACGTCACATCAGCACCGGCACCACCCGTCACCCCCGACCTGCGCCGAGACCCCCCATCACGCATCATGATCGCACATCACTGCCACCGACCTCTGCTCGCCACGCCCCGCTCCCGCTCCCTCCTCACCGCCCCACCACCGCGTGTCTCTGCGCTTCCAGTATGAGACCTCTGTGCCATGCAACCTGTCTTAGCCTCGCCCCGTCCCACGCGGCCCCCGAGTCTCATCCCAAGCCCCGGCGCCGCGACCTGCCACTGGAACCTGGGCCTGACCCCCAGGCCATACGTACTACGTAGTATATAAGGCGCAGAGTAGTAAGTAGGTACTCTAGTCTTGATATTAACGTAACCCCCGTCTTGTCTGTTTGTGTTCGTCTCTGTTTCGTCTCTCTCGTGCCCCGGTTTCCTTACTTTACTTGCTTCCTTTCTCGTACTCGTCTCGTTTCGACTATCTCTCTCGTCTCCACTTGTCTCGTAACTCTAATCTAATCTCGTTGTCCTCTCTTCTCCTTTCCACTCTAAGTTCTCTTGACTCTTTGTTCCCGGCTCTCTTCTTTCGACTTAATCATTTCCATCTCCGCTATCTTATCTCGACTCTTTCCCCTTTCGGTTATCCGACTCCCCGGCTCTGCTTCCATCCCCGGGACTCGCTAAGTCCCCTCATCTGCTTTTCTCCTGATCCCCGGGACTCGCTCGCTCCCGGCGCTCGCTCGTCTCGCTCTCTTGCACCCCCGGGACTTGCGCCGACCCCTGGCACTCGTCCTTCCCCCTCACCGGCACCCGTCTCACCCACCGGCACCCCCGGCACCCTTCCACGCACCCTTCCCCGCTCCGCTTCGGTCTCCTACGCCTCGTGCTGCTCCTGGTGCTCTGTGTTTGTACACGGTGAATAGCCGTAAGGTGGATTCGCCCAGTAGACTGAGCCTCCGAGGTCAGCGGAACCTGACAGGGGGCATATGCACCACTCTCCTCCTGGGCCAACTCCAATGCCGGTTCATTCGGTGATGGGGCTCCGGCAGCATCCTTTGCAGCCAGCAGTTGCAGGAGAAGCTCCTCTTGCTCCGCAGTGGAGAGGTAGCGCACCTCCAGGCCCAATGGGCAGTGCCGGGCAAAGTGCCCAGGCTTTTTGCACCGCCGGCACAGTAGCGGTGTGGTGTGATGTTGCCAGGCTGCGTCTACATCCATGGGGATGCTTGGGGGCAGAGGTCGTAGTGCAGGAGTAGCCAGAGCTGGAGCAGGTCCTGAGTGTGGGAGTGCCGGGTGCCGGAGAGTTACCATGGAAGTAGAGCGGGGAGCTGGGTGTGCCCGGCGTAGCTCCCACCGGATCTCCATAAGTTGCCATTGGTCCCGGGCCACCTTGTACCAGGAGGCAATCTGCTCGTTATCAGGGCGGCCCTCAGCAAGGTTGTCAATACGCTCCATCAAGGCGGGGTGCAGGCCATCCCAGAATGTGAGACATAGCTGCAGGCCATCTGGATAGGCTGCTTGCTCAACCAATGTCCAGAAGGAGTCAATGTATTCGTCCAACGTACGCTTTCCCTGCCCATACTGTTCTCTGTTGCGCAGCGCTAGTGCGGTGGACTTGGCAGGATCAATTGGGAAAAACTCTGCCCAGAAGTCCTTTTTGAAGGCGGCCTAGTCTGTAAAACTTCCAACACCTCCCGGACGTCAGAGTACACCCAGTGCATAAGTGGAAGCCCGTCCGGCCTTCATGTAGGATAGCACCCAAGCTATCTTCAACGCATCAGAGTCAAAAGCATCTCCGCTGAGGTGAATGTAAGTGAGGCAGGATTGGAAAAAACACTCCCTGGAGGTGCGATCACCATTGTACGTGTTTGGGAGTGCTGGGCATGGTAACTGCGCCCAGGGGCCTGCCAGGACCCCCAGAGCTGCTGCTGGGACTGCTGGGGCTGCCAGAGATGGCTCTGCCACTGGAGGTGGTGCGGTGCGAGGGGGTAGGCGCTCTAGTAGTGCCTGGAGGGACTGGGAGATGTGATCAGTGGTTTGGCGGAGAGTGGAGAGTTCGGTTGTGTGGTGGGTGAGAGAAGCTTGGGTCAGTTGCACCTGTGTCTCTAAGTGTAGCAGGCGGGTCCAGGCCTCATCCTG
>JAGGAQ010006653.1:0-10041 GCA_017657225.1 Termitomyces sp. T69sscA
TTTGGGATCTATTGGATCCTCTTGAAATATTCCAAAGCCTACTGCCATCCAAGAAGTATCAACTGACAATACTACAGTTCCTGGAGACTCATAGTCAATGAGCTTAAGAGGAGCACTCTCTGTTAACAACTCCTTCTTTTTGGCAACTGCTTCCTTTTGTTTATCTCCCCATACAAAAAGTTCCTTGGCTTGTATTAGTTTGTTGATGGGACCGGCCACTTTAGCATAATCCTTAATGAAGGATCTAAAAGTGCCACAAGTGCCTAAGAAACCCAACTTCTGACAAAACCTTGCAGTCACCCCAACTCATAATGACAGCTCTCTGGTTTCTGTCCTTCATAAGAACACCTGTGACCAACCACTACAATCTCATCTGCACAGACCACTGACTTCTATCCAGAGATAGTCCCTCCTACATATTTGATTCTTTGGAGTACTCTATTTACATTCTGTAAATGCTCCCATACAAATTGCCTAATGCCTGGGTTTTCTGGTATAACTTCAAAATTGCCATTTGGCAACTCATACCTAGTGGCAGGTCCCCTGATTGGCACATCATCAATGTATGGCCAAGTTACATGGGGGATCTCATCTTTCAAGATGAAAGTAATGTCATCATGGAAGATTGGTACTGAGTTGGTCCAATCCATCAGGAGAGTAACCAGTCTTAAGGCACTAAAAGGTGTCTGGAAGGTGGTATAATCCCTTGAGCGTACATCCAACAATCTCTCATCATATCCCACATCAAAGTCAAAGATTGCTCCACAAGCTCTGCCTGCAAAATGACTGGCTAATTCCTCAGTTGCTGGTGGCAATCCTGAATATGCAATGGCCACTTTGTTGAGTGGCTCCAAACTGTGGACAATCCTTAAGCTCTCCCCATCCTTCTTCAATACAGTGAACCATTGGGACCTGTATGAAGAATTGGATGGCTCATAGACTCCTGCCTCAATCTTCTGTTTAATCATTTGACAAATTTTATCACAAAGACTTGGAGGTATTGGAATGTTCTTCAGCACCCAAGGAGTATGAGGTACTATTGGCATATTACTGGAGGAAAGAATTCTTCCTTCAGTCTGCCTCTCTGAGAATCATTCCAAGCAAAAGCTTCATTCTGTAACATCATCAAATGTTGTACAGCTTTCATCTCCTCTGGCCATAGAAAACCATCACTATGTGCTTGGTCAATGATTTCCTTGCACTCAGCAGTGTACCTCCTTGTAGGTTCAAAATCTGGAGGCAGGGGATCCAACTCTGGCATGTTAGCTAGTAGATCTCCAATGATATGCCTCTCAATTCTAAACTCTTCAGGAGAAGTATGTCAGGGAACTTTCATTTTTGGCACATCATGATGCCCCAACCCACCTCCTAGGCCACTCCCTGGGACTCCCAGGGCTTGCTCTAGACCTACCTCCAGGACTCACTCTAGACCTTCAGAGATCTCTGGAGGTTGTTTCCTCTTAGAAAAGCCCCAGAACTTCCTGCACTCTCTGTTTGAACATTATCCAAGATCAAGGTTAGCTCTGGTCACCTGTACAGTTGTTTCCATGCCTCTGCCACCTGCTGATGCACTGCACCAAGCAGTGGGGAATCCTTAGACTTGTTCTCTTTGGATTTCCCTCTGCTAGGTGATTAGTTACTATTGTATCACTGATTATCACGCCTAATATAACTTCAGATTTCCCTCTGCTAGTTGTGTGATCGAGCTGCAACTCCTGGAGGTCGCCCTTACAGCAGAACAAGTCTCCTAACTCTGGTCTGGAAGCACCTTATAACCTGGCAGGACTCCCTAGGCCCCTATTTGTCACTTCTCCACCAGGCTTAAACACCTGTATAACTCTATGTCTCAGCTCACCAATCCAGACAAACCTCCAGATGCCCTAGCCCCTCAGGATGAGGCCTGGACTTGCCTGCTACACTTAGAGATGCAGGTGCAACTGACTCAAGCTTTTCTTACCCACCACATAACCAAACTTTCCATCCTCTACCAAACCACTAATCACATTTCTCAGTCTCTCCAAGCACTACTAGAGCATCTACCTCCTTGCACCGCACCACCTTCTGTGGCAGAGCCCTCTCCAGCAGCCCTAGCAGTCCTAGCAGTAGCCATGGTGGTCCTGGCAAGTCCTTGAGTGCAGATACCATGTCTAGTGCTCCTGGACATGTACAATGGTGACTGCACCTCCAGGGAGTGTTCTCCCCAGTCCTGCCTCACTTACAAATCTGGCAGGAGCTATGCCAAGCACACCCTACTCATTGCTCCACTTCAATGGTGACTCTTCAGCATCCCGCTCCCCTGCACTCAGTACCTGCTTCTGCTCTGACCACTCCCGCACCACAACCTCTACCTCCAGGCATCTCCATGGACATAGATGCAGCCTGGCAACATCACTCTGCACCGCTACTGTGTTGGCAAAGTAAAAAGCCTAGGCACTTTGCATGGCACTGCCTGCTGGGCCTGAAGGTGCACTACCTCTCTGCCACAGAGCAAGAAGAGTTCCTCCTGCAACTGCTGGCCGCAAAGGATGCCACTAGAGCCCCGTCACCAGATGAACTGGCACCGAAGTTGGCCCCAGAGAAGAGTGGTGCATGCACCCCTCCTCAGACCTGAAGGAGGATTTTTAGTCAAGCAATGGATGAGGTGTATGCCTCCGTTGCCAGGTACTAACAAGTTTACATGTCTGTTGTAGAAAATGCAAATACACACCCCAATGCCAGCTATTCTAAGACAGAAGAACCTCAAAGCCCCCTCTCCGACATACAGATACCTTCTCCAGGTCCCAAGCCACCCTCCTCTGCACCAGTCGAGCCCTGTTAGCATGGTCTCCCCACTTGGAAATGCCAGCTGCCCTGGCAATATGTGGTAGCCTCCACTCCCTTGGCAAAGTTGTTGTGTTTTGACATGGAGATAGAGGCCATGGACATGCAACAGGCTCAGGAGGTCACAGCTCTTCTGGATACTGGAGCAACAGGACTATTTTTGAACGTGGAGTTTGTGAAATGCCATGGCCTAACCATGCAGCCACTTTCTAAGCCCATTCTGGTGTTCAAAATTGATGGAACTCCCAACAAAGCTGGTGCCATCAGCTCCATAGTCCTCCGGTATCAGACCCACACTGAACATGCAGTCTTTGCAGTCATCAGCTTAGGCAAGCAAGACATGATCCTTGGCTTCACTTGGCTTTGGGAGCCCAACCTGGAAGTAGACTGGGCCTGGGGCAAGGTAATGATGAGCCAGTGCCCCCAAAGTTGCTCCACCTGTGCAACTGAGATCAAGGAAGAGTGCCAGGCTGATGCATAAGAGCACACAACTATCCAGGCTTGCCATGCAGGCCACCTCCCTTTTGCAGACCTTGACCTCCTGGACTTCCCACCTCTGATGTTCTTCCATAGAGAGGCCCTCTACAAGGACAACCAGAGCAGCAGTGGAGCCCTGGAAAAAGAGCTGGGAGGGGAGTTCCATGGCATCCACCACCTGGAGTTTCCAAATGAGGCAGTAGAAGTCAGGGACCATATCTATGCGACCACCCTGCGCCTGCTGCTACCCATTGAGGAAATCCAGGACAGCCAGACCACTTCTCAGCAGTTAGCTCAGGCAAGAATCACTACCCCCTCCCCCTCATCTCTGAGCTCATCAATAACCTCTGGAGGGCATGGTACTTCACCAAACTGGATGTCTGGTGGGGCTACGACAATGTGCACATTCAAGAAGGAGACAAGTGGAAGGCTGCCTTCCAGACCAATTGAGGGCTGTTTGAACTACTTGTTATGTTCTTTGAACTCACCAACAGTCTGGCCACTTTCCAGACAATGATGATCAACATCTTCCAGGACCTCATTGCAGAAGGTGTAGTGTGCATATACCTTGACAACATCTTCATCTACACTAAGACACTTGAGGAGCACCGCCAGGTCATGCACATTGTCTTAAAATGCCTCTGCCAGCATCAGCTCTACCTCAAACCAGAGAAGTGCAAGTTTGAGCAGACTTGAATCAAATATTTGGGACTAATCATCTTGCACAGAGCTGCAGAGATGGACACAGTGAAGGTGGCAGGTGTGGTGGAGTGGTCAGAGCTTAGGAACAAGAAGGAGGCGCAGGCCTTTCTAGGATTCACCAACTTCTACCAAAGATTTATCCAAAACTTCTCCCATCATGCGTGCCTTCTATTTGATCTCACTGCAAAGGACACTGCCTGGAGCTGGGGGCCCACAGAGCAAACTGTCTTTGATGCTCTCAAGTGAGCAGTTACCTCTGGGCCTGTTCTCCTCTTCCTGGATGACAACTCTCCCTTCCAAGTGGAAGCAGACAGCTCCAACTTTGCTATCAGGGCTGTCTTGTCACAACAGTCTTAAGATGATGGGAAGTGGCACCCAGTGGCCTTCTACTCCAAAAGCTTGAATGGGGTAGAGTGCAACTATGAGATCCACAACAAGGAAATGCTGGCCATCATCTGGGCCTTTGAAGGATAGTGGCACTTCCTGGAGGGTTCCCAGCATGAGTTCAAGGTTTGGACCGATCACAAGAACCTTGAGTACTTCTGGACAGCCAAAAAGCTCAACTGTCGACAGGCCCAGTGGTCTCTGTACTTAGCCAACTGTGACTTTTTGTTGCACTACAAGCCTGGCCAGAGTATGAGAAAACCTGATGTGCTGTCCCAAAGAGCAGACCACAGCACCAGCGGGGACAACAACAGCAACATTGTGCTCCTCCAGCTGGAGTTGTTTGCCATCTGGGCCATGAAGGGCTTGGCGGTCCAGGGAGCAGAGGTCAATATTCTCTGGGACATCTGGCATGGAAACCAGAATGGCTACCATGAGGATGTTGTCGCTCAGGCAGCCATGGCCCTGAAGTCAGGACCCACCATGGAAGCCAAGTCAGTCTGCACTGTCAGGGAACTTCCATTTGACTTTCATTTTTGAGCACATTCTACGCCACTCCCTGGGACCCTTGGGGCTCGCCCTAGACCTCCAGGACTTGTTCTAGACCTCCAAAAATCTCTGAAGGTTGTTTCCATTTTAGAAAATCCTCAGAACTTCCCATCCTTCCTGTTTAAACATTATCCAAGGTTAAGGTTAGCTCCGGTCACCTGTACAGCTGTTCCCATGCCTCCACCACCCACTGATTCACCACACCGAGCAGCAGGGAATCCTTAGACTTGTTCTCTTTGGATTTCCCTCTGCTAAGTAATTAGTTACTATTGTATCATTGTATGTGCCCAACGTCCTGAAGCTCCACCAGAAAATTGTTGAGCAGCACCACAACTCCCACATTGCCAGACATCCTGGCTGATGGAAGACATTGGAACTACTGGTGGCCCCAGATGTCCTGATACATTGGATCCTACACTAGCACGTGCGACCTTTGCCTCTAGACCAAGCCTTAGCACTGCCTCCCCACCAGGCAACTCCATCCACTTCCATCAGAACAATGGAGCGTAGCCTCCATGGACTTCATTGTAGAACTCTCCAATGCTCACAGCTACAATGCCATCATGGTAGTGATGGACCTTTGTGGCAAACAAGCACACTTCATCCCCACCCACACCACCTGCTCTGCCATGAGTGCTACAAACCTGTACCAGAAGAATGTCTGGAAGCTCCATGGCCTCTTGGATGCCTACATGTTGGACCAGGGCCCACAGTTTGTAGCAGAGTTCACCTGAAAACTCTACTGACTTCTCAACATGAAGCTCCACACCTCCACCACCTACCACCCACAGTCCAACAGCCAAACAGAACACATGAACCAGAAGCTTGAGCAGTACCTCTGCCTCTTCTGCAATGAGTGGCAGTACGACTGGGATGAGCTGCTTCCAGACACCAAGTTCCAGTACAACAACCACATTCATGCAGCCACTCAGATGTCATCCTTCTTTCTGGACACCAGATGCCACCTGCACATGAGCTTTGAGCCCTGGGCCTGGCCCTCAGAGAACAAAGCTGTGAACAAGTTTGTGGACTGGATGAAGGTGGTGCAGGAGGAGGCCAAGGCTGCTCTAGCAAAGGCAAAGGACAACATGGTCTGGTACTGCAATCATGGAAGAACTCCAGCATCCAAGTACCAGCCTAGAAACTGGGTCTACCTGGATGCCTCTGACATCACCACCACTTGCCCGTCAAAGAAGCTCTCACACTGTCAGCTAGGACCCTTCATGGTGAAACAACAGGTAGGCCCACTAGTCTACCAACTCCAGCTCCCAGCAAGAATGTAACAGCTTCACCCAGTATTGAATGTGGTCAAGCTAACACCGGTCCCAGAAGACCCTATCCCAGGACAATGCCCAGTGCCTCCTCAACTCCTGGTGGTGGTCAATGATAATGAGGAGTACAAGGTGGAAGAGATTCTGGACAGTTGCCTATTCAGAAGGCGACTACAGTACAAGGTGAAGTAGAAAGGTTACAGGATTAAAGACATCTCCTGGGAGCCCCAGAAGAATGTGCATGCGCTGGGATTGGTTGGAGAGTTCCACTGGAGACACCCAGACACACTCTGAGCCATCTGGAGAATCTACCCCATCTCACCAGTGGACCAGGCAATCTGGAATTTTTTTTACCCTGCACATCGAGATGCCATATGCTAGAGGGGGGGTGATGTCAGGGGACTTCTATTTGACTGCCATTTTTGGCACATCACAATGCCCCAACCCACCTCCTACACCACTCCTTGGGACCCCCAGGGCTCACTCTAGACCTCCATCTCTGGAGGTTGTTTCCTTTCTAGGAAAGCCCCAGAACTTCCCACACTCCCTGTTCAAACATTATCCAAGGTTAAAGTCAGCTCCGGTCACCTGTACAGTTGTTTCCACACCTCCACCACCTGCTGATGCACCACACCAAGCAGCGGAGAATCTTTAGACTTGTTCTCTTTGGATTTCCCTCTGCTAGGTGATTAGTTACTATTGTATCATTGATTATCATGCCTAATATAACTCTGGATTTCCCTCTGCTAGTTGTGTGATTGAGCCACAACTCCAGGAAGTCGCCCTTACAAAGTCCCTAAGACAGGCTTAACCTTTCTGGCCACTTAATTTGGTCATTTGATTCTGCGAGAAGGAGGGTCTTGAGATGTTCTTAAATTCGTTTTGAGTTTTCAGTAAGGCACAACGTTTGCATGAGAAAAAGTTTTGAATTTTTCTGAATCCAAGAAGTTCTCAAGCCGACCCCTTGGGAGAGGTCAAAAAACTTAAGCTAATTACAAGGGACTATATAAGTGTTGAGTAGTGAGAAGTAAGAGTAGAGTGGAATGGAATGGAACAGGGATGGTGGGTGGAGATGTGAACAATTCAATCTATGCAATAGATTAATTGAGATCTGTGAGCGCAGTGTGAGACAATGTAAGTAATAGTATGGAATACATACCTGCGAGTGCAGTGTGAGACAACGAGTTCTGCTGGCTGCGCTTGCAGGTTTATATGTGGATTGAGACAATGGAAGAGTAAGTACAAAGCGAGTGGCCAGTGGCCAAAGCATTGGGGATAAAGAGATTAGAGGAGAATAGAGATAAAGAGATGAGAAAGAGATAAGATGAAGTCAGTGGATATTCTGGTGCCCAAATTCACCCTGGGCAACCACCACCACACACTTGCCCAGTCCATTAATTCGGTCGTTTGATTCTGCAAGAAGGAGGGTCTTGAGATGTTCTTAAATTTGTTTTGAGTGTTCAGTAAGGCACAATGTTTGCATGAGAAAAAGTTTTGAATTTTTCTGAATCCAAGAAGTTCTCAAGCCGACCCCTTGGGAGAGGTTGAAAAACTCAAGCCAGAGCTGTAAAACCCCGTAGAGCCGGAGGTTCAAAAGGGGTGACTTGAGTGTAGGCCAAATGGAGGAGAAACAAGAGCTGGAAGATGTAGTTTATGTCGTTTTCTACGTAAAGTTTGTAGGCATTGCTGCGCCAGTGGCCAAGTAGTTGAATCTTGTAATCAGAATATCCCACAGCTGTGGCCTCAGATGCAGCACTGTGGCGGAAACTGTGTCCCATGAAGAGGTTGGGTTTGAGGCCGGCAAGCATGAGAGCCTCTTGAATGGACTTGATAAAGAAGGTATATGACAGGGGTGCCCCATCTGGCTGCTCAAAGAGAGGAGCGTCATGGCCTCATGGGAGTTTTGTGTACATGGCTTTAAGGACAGTGATGGGGCAAGTGGGGCAGCCTGGTGCTGCAGCAACTGTGATGGTGACTCCCCTTTGGAACAGGTCCGCTGCATAGCAGGCCTGAGTACGCAAGGCAGCAGGTGGCATGGACAACCGTGTGCCCAGGAATGATGCCGGGCTGCAGCTGGGCAAGGAGTGCTGTGAGGACCGGAAGGGTGATTGGCTGAACTGGCCTGCATTCTTTTTCTCCGTAATAGCACTTGATGCTGCAGATGAAGTGCTGCATGAGGAGGGAGTCAATTGCTTTGAAGGGAAGGCCTGCATCCATGTGAAGGGATCTGACTGCTGTAAGATAAGACTTAATTGTTTTGGGCTGTACACTCCTGCCGAAGCTCATGACCCAGGAGAGGATTGTGGGCTGGGATGCAGGAATGATGGAGCTGTCTCCATTGTAGAGGCCATGGAGCTGGGCGTACTGTATGAATTGACGTTGCCCTGTTGAGTAGGTTTTACATGTACTTGCGGCAATGCCATGCCATAAATAGAACACAACAGTTTTGGGTAGGTGCCGGTGCTGTTTGTACCACCAAGCTGGAGACGTTTTGAGCAGGGCTAGGGGTTCAACCATGAAGCAATAGAGAACATGTGTGAAAAAGAGAAACAGGAAGCGGCATCAGCAATGGAATTGTTAGAGGAAGATAACCAATGAGATGAAAATGAGAAATCAAGGCGGCAAGCTAGAGCAATGAGATGATGCACGAGTTTCATCATTGAGGCTGACTTGGTTGTTACATCACGGATTGCGTTGTAAACGGCATTGTTGTCAATTTGAAATATGATGTGAGAGCCGGCCAGGCGTGGTCCCCAGCATAGTACCGCATATACTACAGCAAACATCTCCTTAACCTGGATGTGTTGAGATTGGAGCCGTTGGGAGCATTGAGCAGCAAACCATTCCTTTCCAAAATAACCTCCAAGCCCTTTCTTGCCGCTTGCATCAGTGTATATGTCAAACATGGGGCAAGATGGGCCAAGGAAGCGAATGCCATGCCAGTTGATTGCGATGGAGCTCCACCATTCTAAGTCACGACGTGCAGTTTTGGGGATGTGACGGTGTGAGAATTGGGATGCAGGGAAGGAAGTGGCAAAATCATACAGTCTGCAGAGAAAAGCGCATGAGAGAGGAATTACTTGTGACGTAAATTGCTCGGTGAGTTTGTCTAGCTCATGTCACATGCAGGTTTTGTGTCCAGTCCAGCTGTCAAGAAGCTGCATAAGGTGAGTGAGCTTGTCAGCAGGGAGGCGGACCTTCATCGCAATGGAATTGAGCTCGAGCCCAAGAAATTCGATTGCGGTTGCTGGTCCTACAATTTTTGATGGCTGAAATTGTCAGGTTCCGCTGACCTCTGTCAGGTTCCGCTGACCTCGGGGGCTCAGTCTACTGGGCGAATCCACCTTATGTCAATTCACCATGCACGAACACAGAACACCGGGAGTAGCGCGAGGCGTAGGAGACTGAAGCGGGGCGGGGGAAGGTGCGTAGGGGAGCGCCGGGAGTGCCGGTGGGTGAGACGAGTGCCGGGGAGGGGGAGAGACGAGTGCCGGGGGTTGGCGCGAGTCCCGGGGATGCGAGAGAGTGAGACGAGCGAGCGCCGGGAGCGAGCGAGTCCCGGGGACCAAGAGAAAAGCAGTCGAGGGGGACTTAGCGAGTCCCGGGGATAGAAGCAAGTCTGGGGAAGTTGGATAACCAAACGGGGAAAGATTTGAGATAAGATAACGGGAGAGGGAAATGATTAAGTCGAAACGAAGAGAGCCGGGGACGCAAAGTCGGGAGAACTTAGAGTGGGAAAGGAAGAGAAGACAACGAGATTAGATTAGAGAGACGAGACGAGTTGAGACAGGAGAGATAGTCGAAACGAGACGAGTACGAGAAAAGAAGCAAGTAAAGT
>JAGGAQ010006654.1:0-10022 GCA_017657225.1 Termitomyces sp. T69sscA
GTGTCCCTCCTGTTTGAACATTACCCAAGGTTAAGGTTAGCTCCGGTCACCTGTACAGTTGTTCCCACGCCTCCGCCACCTGCTGATGCACCACACCAAGCAGCGGGGAATCCTTAGACTTGTTCTCTTTGGATTTCCCTCTGCTAGGTGATTAGTACCATTGTATCATTGATTACCCTGTCTAATACAACTTTGGATTTCCCTCTGCTAGTTGTGTGATTGAGCCGCAACTCCCGGAGGTCGCCCTTACAGAATCATGTGAAAATTATGTATGTATATACAATTTTGTTCAGTTTATGTTTTGCGTTTTGGTATCTATGTACAACAAGTGAATTTGTTGCTATGTAGGGCCCACCTGGGCCCGCCCGCTTGCCAAAATAGGATGTCAAGTTTTTGGTCCAACCAATTCTGCCGCTGTCCAAAAGTAGTGCTGACTAAGCACACAGCACCATAGTGAGTCTCAGGATCAAAGGCAGGAGGCATGGAGATCTAAGTGAGCCAAAAGGGGAAAGAGTCAAGATAAAAGAGATGAAAGGGGAACCAGAAAGAGTCAAGATGAAGGCAAGAGAATAGAGAGGAGAGAAGAGACTTAGAGACTTGAGGCAGAGAGAGAGAGATGAAGCAGAGTTAGATTGGAAGTATGAGAAGAGTAGAGACAAGTGAAGCAAGATGAGACAAGATGAGTATGATACAAAAATGAGATAAGTTGAAAAGTGGAAACTGGAGCATTTGAGACTAATGAGACAGAGAACAAAACATGAAACTAGAGACAGAGGTATGGCAATATCAAGACTAGAGTACTAGATGCTGCTCCATGACTTTTATACTGTATGGTACATAGGCCCCAGGGCACAGGTCTGGGCCCCAGTGACTAGTCATGGTGCTGGAATTGAGATGAAGCCTGGGAACCGTGCAAGGCAGCAGCAGCAGTGGTTGATGCATGTTATGTGGCACAAAGGAAGCTCCTCAAAGGAAGGTCTTGCTTTGGGAGCACAGAGGCATGGAATGGCAGCAAGGCAGGGAGGCAAGCAGGAGTGGGGTGTGGCATGCAGAGGTCAGACCAGTGGTGATGCATGATTGTCATAATGGGTGCATTGGTGGTAGCCAAGGGAGGCATCAGCATGGGTCAGAGGGAGCGCTAGGGGTTGCCAGTACTGATGCTGATATGGCAGCTGTGGTTGGGAGAAGCACCAAGGATAGCCAGGGCTAGCACTAATGTGGCAGTTGTGGGCGGTGATGGCCAAGGGGTGCCGGGGGTGGTGGTGGCTGGTGGCAGTGACAGGCAGTGATGGCCAGGGGCTGCCGAGGTTGCTAGTCAAGTAGTGGTCTGGGCCTGGGATGGCTGTGGAGGTCGGTTTGGAGAGGTTGAAATCCCAGGGCTGAGGCTAAGTGCTGGAGGTTGGTAGTGGGTCATGACAACTTACAACACACTAAGAACTCAATACCATTCTTCAAACACACTTGAGCCAGGGAACACAAAGCATGGCTTGATTGTGTATGTTCCATCAGCACAGACCACTTCAATGACTGTTACCAGCTGAAGATCATCACTTTTTAGATGATACTGCAACTTATCCATGATGTCGAAGATGAACTTTTTGGCCTTTCCTTTTCAGCTGCCTCCCATTCAGATGCCCTTTTCATCCATATTGTAGATGTTCTCCCAGGGTATGTTGTTCTCCTTCATATGCTCCGTGAGGTTGCTGAAAATGGTTATGAACAGTTGTATAATTGAATGCCCATGCGTGCTTTGGATCCAAGCCATTGCCCTGCCCCAGCTTAATCTCAGGGTGACAGGCAAGGAACCTCTGAACCCAATACTTTGAAATAGGCCATTGCTGAGTCTTGGAGAGCAGTGATTCCACTTTTGGACAAAGAGTTTTTTTTTACTGACTGGGTGACCTGTGATGCCAAGGTATTTGATCCAATTGATGAGAGTTCTTTCTTGTGCAGGTGTGAGAAGTAATTGTTTCCTGTGTGCCTTTACCTTGTGTTCAGTCTTGCCTTTGTACTGATGCCAGAGAGTTATATCTGGGAGTGTGTAATGTTTAGCTGCATGTTTAACAGAGTTGAAAACCCCATTTTTCAAGTCTTTACAAGCTTCCTGTATGAGCTCTTCGGTGGCCAGGCTGATAGAATCATGATGAATAGCTACATGAACCATTTTTTACTGTGTTGAAAGCAGTTGTTTTGTATTGATTTAGCGCTTCTGTTGTATGCGGAGTTTCAACAGCCCCTAGATCGTCACGCTCTCTTGTATCGAACACAGAGATATCCACTTCCTTGGGCTTTCTACCTCTTTCCATCCCTCGGAAAATTATATTTTAAGACATTATATATGTGTCAAAGGGTTTGGCCTACTCAAATTTTGTACAATTCCTGTTAATTTATTTCACCAAGCCCTGGTGGGTGACCGAATGTGTTCTGATTTGACACTTTTGGATTTTTTATACTTCGACAGACTCAAATTCTATAGTATAAGCACAGGATCATCTTTGTATATATGATATCTATTCATGGTTTTTTTCCAGGAGTTATAGGTGGCTGGACTAAGTCACAGAATACAATTTTCACATTGTGAGCCAATTTCACATCGTGACACATGACAGTATACAGACTGTGTCTTCATCATACATATACGCGGAAGATGTAAATTACGACAATTCAATCGAAAGCCGACATGTCCATATCATAAAAGAAATGCTAAAGAAAAGACGATTCTTGTGAACCACGGACAAAGGAGTCAAGAATGAGTGTCCTACTTTGTACAAGCTCATGACCTTCACTACCCATGCCTCGAGATGGAAGATCTTCTTGTTTCCTATATGCATTCGGACCTCCTGTGGGGGCGATTAGGGTGCAAGCAGAATTAAAAACGTGACGACGACGTACATAGAATGCCGTCCAGTGTACTATATCAGCTTTTAAACACTCGTCTACTCGCTCCACAACTCGTTCTGCAACTGTCTGTAAATTGTTCAAGACTTAGTGAAGCATAGGGAAGATGAGATAGACCAACCTTGAGAATGACAGTTGGTGGGATACAGTGACTCAATAATTCGTAAAATTTGGCGCGCACTTCCATGACTCTCGATGGTGATTGTTCACTAACAATGAGGTCGGCAACTTTGTGACAATATGCCTCCCAGTCTGGCTTCGCAATTGTCAAGGGTCCAGTAAGGTCAGGACTGCATTGCATGAGACATGCCAACATGAGCGCCTTTCCATAAGGTATGGACTTACGATTGCATCTTCAAAGCCTCCAAGACAAGAATAGCTTTTCTAAGGTTTCCTCCAGAGTCTTCGATGATTTTCCGACAAACCTCTTGAGGGAGAGTGAAAGGGGCTCTCTTCGCTACATAATTCAACACATCCTCCATCTACCAAAATTAAACACATAAATACACGCGAACGAAGACTTCAAACGTACCTCCTCAGCGTTGGGTGCGGCAACACGCATGAGGAGACATCGACTCTTGATCGGCGCAATCAGTCTGCTGGTGCTGTTTGCGCAAAGTATAATGCGCATATTAGCCATGTATTTCTCCATAGTTCGACGCAGTGCAGCCTGGGCATCGCGAGAAAGCGAGTCTGCCTCATTTATGATAACCGCTGAGATATTTTTCAGCGGGTAAAGAAATCGTAAAGGTAAAGAACTGCTGACCCTTGAATCGTTGCTTGGCATTGAGGTCAACTTGTTGCGTTTGAGCAATCTCTTTCAGCAATTCTTGGATAACCACACGGTCATAGTTTCCGGCCTCACTATTCATTTGAGTCCAGTATGAAATTGAAAGGTTCAAGTCCATAATTCACCCTTCACCTTGGTGTAATTTCAACGTGGAAGTTGCTTTGTACAATGTTGATCTCCAACTTTCGTTTTGAAGGCGACAGGAACACTCGTTGATCAATTTTGAGCTAGTCGATAGTGATGACACTTCGTGTATCATTGGTGTACAACGTACCTTTTCTACGCCGGGGCCAAATAGTTCTCTCAATGTGCACGATATCCTCGTCTTCTTGCCCGCACCCGATGGTCCATAGAATAGCATATGAGGAAAATCCCCCGACGCAGCCTGGATGTTCTACTTTGTTGTGATCACCTTTAACCCGAATTGCAACATACCAATGATGCTAGTCGCGCTGAAAGCGCTTTGTGGTAATGAAGACCTTCAAGGGTCTTCGGTCGAAACTAGCGATTTTAGGAAGTTTTTTGGTAGGACTTGTCCATATAGCACAAATGAGTGAACTCACTTGGTCAACCCACAGTGACATCGTGGAGTAAGCGCGAGTCGTGATCGTCTTTTTAATTGAGAAGAGTCCTCAAAGCCTGTCACAGACACGTTACGTCACGCGACTTATGAAGGCCTCAGTTCATTGGTTGAATTCGAGACTACAGATAACTAGTACGAGCGGTAAACTCATGATTCGCTACCTAATTTGAAGAAATTCCTTTTATACCGAGATCTTCCGCAATGATGACGGCTGCTTTCTCTCCAATGGCCAAAGCAGTGTTGTACGTATTTGCACCGACGTTAGCTGGAGCGATACTACAATCTAGAGGAAAATAGAATTACTAGGAAAAGCGTCGAAGAACTTAACGCACCGGCCACTTTCAGATTCTGAACGCCATAAACATTAAGTCTCGGGTCTACGACTCCACCTTTCTGGCGTGGTTTCATGGCACAAGTACCAATCTGAATGATTTGTGAGAACAGACATCAGATAGAGGGAGGCAGCGTACGGAATGCCATGTCGTCTCGACTGAAATAAAACAATGAGGAAGCGTTTGGTACATGGGACAATGGTCACTGACCTGTGTTACGATGATACTCGTCGATAGCTTTATCATCTTCTGCTGAGTAAGATATATCAGGAGCAGAAATTCCTACTGGCCGAGCAAAGTCATGAGTGGTTGCTTGGCTACCCTTCGGGAAATTCGGATGCCCAAGCACTAATTCGCCACAATAGATGTCCATACGACGGGCCAATTCACGGCCCCTTTTGTATGCCCATCTCAAAACTCCAAGATCAGCAGGACTAAGAGGCATTCTTATCAGAGTATTGCACGTAGCAAAGTAACAACTTACTGATCGAGATATCCTGGTTCAAAGGCGAGTTTGCCGTACGGGTTCAAGCCCGCGGATATATGTACGCGACCTCGGGAAATAGGGTATCCCTATTGAACGATTCAATTAACGCATTGGGATAGAAAATGTCAGGACCCACAGTGAAGTAAGTTGCTGAGAAGTACTTGCCCCACGGGGCAGCAGGATTATTTCCAGCATAACTAGATAGATAGAGATTAGTGAGAAAGAAATTCGACGTTAGATCCTGTGCTGACGCAGAAAAGGTCCCGAGCCAAACGACTGGTTTGTCTGGGGCATGCTCAAAATAATTGTTCCATGTCGCTCCGAATTCTGGGCCGATCTCGTCGAGGTCCCTCGGGCTTGGCCTGAGCTTGATGCCAGCATCAATCCCACTGGGCAGATCGTCAAATGTCAACTTGTCTTGTCCTAAGAGAAATCAACCCACTTTTGTGCCATAGGACCTTGACCATCCCGTGCCCAGCGCGTTGCAAACGCTTAACAGGTAAGCACTTGGAAATGAGAAAGAAAATGGACTCTCACTTTCAATCCGAGCCTTGTTTCCCCGGAAGATTGCATCCATAGTGTCAGCATCTTCGGTTGCAAAGTAAGGGGAAAAAATGAGATTGTGGTCTGCCATACAATGGTCAAAGGCTTTTTCTTCCTCAGATGAAACGACAATTACCCATATAATGTTCCCCTACGCCGGGAAGGTCTACAATCTGCTTGATTTTATTCCTCTCAAGTACATTAGCTCCTCCAATTCCAGATCTTATGCATCAAGATCAATAGCACATAAGAGGGAGAACAGAGATGAAAACCTTTCCAAAATAGCCGGTGAGCCAAAAGCGCCAGCAGAAACAACTATTAGCCTTGAAGCATATGAAAGGGACGGCTTCGGCTTTTGAACACTATCATTACGACAACAAATGTCGCTGACGTGCTCGACTCCAATCGCGCGAGAGTCGCTAAGAAACAATTACGTTGATGTAACAGTCAGTATAGACTTGGCGTACTCAAAGATGACCCGAACGACACGACGCCTGGTGCAGACCTTGAGCCCCGTGTGCTCCGAGTCTGTATGTTGGTAGATATAGTTGTGTGGTGTATCCGATCGACGTCCAGTAACCACATCAATGTATCTACAGAGGTGGTGAGGGTGAAAATATGTTACTCGATAGATACTATGCACACCTCGGCCATCTCTTGGAAACAAAAGATCAATATGTGTATATGCTTAGAAAAGAAAACGACTAACACCATACACATTACATGTATAGAACCCATTTACATCCTCGGTAAATTCTCGTTCTTTGTCATAGTTCTTGGCAACCTCCAGAAATTGCGAGGCTACGCTGCCACCTGGTCCATACGAGACTTTGATCGGTCCCAATTTCCCATGCACTTCAACATCGCCATTTCCTTGAAAATTCTCGGCCTAAGCGCTTTGAGTTGACCACCCGAAAAGCAACAGGAAACAAACTAACTTTCTTTAACAAAGGAATCAGGTCTTTTGAGCCCCAACCGGTATTCTCATGAACGGTCTCCCAATCATCATAATCTGACGCCGCAGCACGGGTATACATGGCAACTAGTGGATGGGTTATTGGAAAGGAATCGCTCGAGGAGACAGCGGATAGAACAAACAATTCACACTGGACCCTCCTCCGAGACAACGCGCAGAAGGCACCACGACCTCACGGCCTGCCAAAGCTGGGCTGGATTTGCCCTTATGCAGTGTAAAGATTTCAAACGGGTTCATTAGATTCTGAAAGAAGCATGCAGGCTGTACGTGATCTGGTACATCCTTCGTCAAAGGCCCCGCCTCCAAGATCTGTCACCATGGCAAGGGAGATCCAATGGCGAAAGTATAAGAAACAGACGACAAACCAGTATCTTCAGATTGGGATCAGCCTGTGTCAGCCTGCCCGCAGTCACGCATGCAGCAGCCCCTCCTGACAGTAATTATATCAAAAAGTAATTTTCTTCTCAGTATGAGTATCGACGCACCGCCCGCAAAGATGATATCGAAATGCTCGTCTGAAGAGGTCGTGGAGTGATTCATCAGAAGGATATGACTGAAAGAGACAATATGTGCCTTTATTTATAGGCAGGATATCTCGCTTTTGATGTTAGGGGTCGCTATCAAAAAGGAAAGCATAACGTACATGACATGAATGTTCAACTTAGGCTTTCACGTATGGGAATCGGGTGAGGGCTCTCATGCAAGCCGATATCCCATTGCGCCTGTCACGACATCATGGAGGTGGAGTAGCAGAGCCATATTTTAAGAACTGGGATCAATAGTATGGTAACCTGACGCCGTAGGATCAAGCGAATCTGTACGCGTTACTCCAAGGACTTCCGTGATACCATAGAAGTATCAAAACGTCACATAGGATTTTACGCCCACAAAGCTTGTGAAATCTGTATCTCATTTTTTATTACAATAGCGAGAACGATACAAGACCTGTGAATCAATGTCGGTCAATCTAGATAAGAAGAAGGTGAGGCCGAACACTACCTTAAGTTACGTGGATAAATCATAACCTGTAGTCCCACTCTCCGTGTCCATTGTTTTTATATCCTCCTCAATTTCTGCTGGAGGAGGAGGTGAAGCCAAAGCTGTTGCTTTCCAGCCATTCCGAAAAGAGGAAAGACCAGCAATCAGACCGAAAACGCCAACCCAGGCCTGGGGTTCGAACATCAGCCTCGTGCGAGTGATAAAAGTTTCAATGACACTTACTTCATTTTTGAACAAGCCTTTCTCAAGAGACCTGATACACCAATTAGGGAATGAATTACTACTTTGACGTCAGAGTATTCTCACCAGTGTAAAGTGAGGGGCAAATAACCAAGATTGGTGACAAAATCTGCCCAATAGGCATCCCATCGTTGCTGTAGTTCCTTTTTCTCGATGGAACTCAAGCCGGTTCCCTTACCTTTGCGAAGATTTCTTTGTCTTGCGCGTAAGAGTATGAAGTCTTCACGTAAATGAGCAAATTGAAGGAACACATAGAGAGCCCAGAAACGACACGACCATATGCTCAAACCATTGGCATCGAGCGAAATTTGGCGATCCGAGGACGAAAACAATGATAGGATACTTGGTACTTTTGATGGTAAAATCCCATGAAACAGTAGATAAGACAGATGCTCAAGCGGATAATACGCTAGCATAGACCATCCTTGAAGGCGCTCAAGGGTGAGAAGATTCCGCGTTGCCGGAGGGGTACGCTCCAATGATATCAGCCATTGCACAATCGGTAACAGCCCTGTGAAGAAGGCTTCTTTACATGTCCCGCGGTCATGGAGACTTGAACAATAACGTACCCCATATTCTCCAAAGGGTGCGTGAATCGCCTATAATACTGCCAATTTTGGCAAAAGAAGTAGCAGCGGCACTATCAGAAGTCTTGCGGAGTCCCGCACGATGCTGGAGCCTTGCTCTTAGGTGGAGTAAGGGCACGAGCACTTTGATCGCATATTGAACAATCTTGAGAAACTTCAATCACAATTACAAAGTCGGAAGAGTAGATGATTGCACCATGAACAGTTTACTAGATGAATATCAGATGATTGAACGAATACGACAGTGAGGGACATACTCGCTACCGCTCCATGTCCCGAGGTATCGTATCAAGTGGTCAAGTGTTTCACTCGGCTGAAAGGCACCGAACGAGCCCAGCACCACGTCATTCAGGCGAGCTAGTGTGAGAGGTTTGGAAAAAGACATGACCCGGTGGAACCAGGAACCAGGAGGCTGGGGAATTGGAATGTTTAACGCCGATGGGATGTTTATTGCACATCGTAAGCACCCGTGATTTTCGAAGAAATCACTTCCGGTCCAACCGCCTGTCCCTGTCACATTCACGATGGTTCACGTTCAGCGCCGGCCCTGAACGTGAACGTTGAACCACTCCCATTTTGATATCTCTCAAATTACCCGTTTGGTTTGGTTATTGGTTATTGGTTTATTAATTGTTAGTTGACCGTATCCAACTCCAATCCACGATCATCCTTTACGCATATTGACGTCTGTCGAAGCTTTCCTACATCTAGTGCAATCTTAGATTGCAGCACACAAGATAAAGACGCTCGGCGCAAGTCCACTCAAAGAGGAAGACTTGAGCGGAGTCTTCATCGTCTGTCTAATTGATAGGAGACAAATTCGCTCATCTGGGAACTGAACTAAACCCTGATTTGTGATGGTCCGGTTTCTCAAGGGCCGGAGTCTGGACAGTTGTATTCTTCGTCAACGGCAGCAATAAATTCAGTGAGCTTCGAAATAGAAACGAATCAGCATGTGTTGTGGCTGGATGCACACAAGTCCTCACAAGCCGATGCCTTTTCGTTGCGAGGCTTTTCCCAAAGTCGGTTTTGAGCCATTCACGAATGTGAATCAACTTGTCATGGAAATGCTGAAGGGCTGATTGGGGTTGCTTTGGATCCCCTGGAGGGGCATAAAGTGGTCTGAGCAGATGTCAAATAAAGTTGAATATTGTTGCGAAGATATCGTACTGGTTTGTGGTAGTAGTGTATGCTGCACATCGTAGGATGCCTGTACTCAATGAGGAGGGTGGATAGTCCACAAGAATTGAATGAACATACCGAAGGCACCGATAGCATCTAAACGATCCGCGTCCTGAACGCAGTGCAGCTCAACACACTCGGCATGCCATTTAGTCCACAATCCCCTCTCCTTTAATTTCTTCTCTGTGCTCCACGAAACATTGTCAATAACTTGTGCGATGAGGCGTCCACGCCCGTCTTCAACAAGGTCAATACCGTGCAAATGAGCCATAGACTCGAAAAATGGCAAGAGAAACTTGTACGGGTCAGCGGCTTGTTCAGCAGAAACATACTTCTTGTCAAGAACATCGTGCAAAAGAGCAGCTTCCTTTGCCAGACGAGACGTATCAGTAACCCAACGCATTC
>JAGGAQ010006655.1:0-10002 GCA_017657225.1 Termitomyces sp. T69sscA
CCCGGTGCTCTGTGTTTGTGCACGGTGAATAGCCGTAAGGTGGACTCGCCCAGTAGACTGAGCCCCTGAGGTCAGCGGAACCTGACAGTCACCAATGAGAGGAAGTGGGTACTGGTTCTTTTTGGTGACTTTGTTGAGGCCCCAGTAGTCAATGCAAAGGTGTAAGGAGCCATCCTTTTTCTTGGCAAATAAGACCGGGGTCTCAGCAGCAGAGATCAAGAGTCGAATAAACCCTTTACCAAGCATGTCGTTGAGATAATCTTTCAGCATGCAGATTTTGACTTCTGACATGTTGTAGATCTTGCTAAAGGGGGGTGTGGTGCTGTTTTTGAGGTTGATTTTGTGGTCATATGATCAGTGAGGGGGGAGCTCCTTGGCGCTTCCTTTGGAGAACACGTCAGCAAACTCATGATACTCCGAGGGAACTACTTTGTGTAATATCTGTTCACTCTAGTGTGAATTAAGGACCTTTCTAAAAACCGAATACACTATATTGTCTTCACTACTTAGAAAGTGCGCGCGTGTGTAACATAGCCCGATGCAACTAAGTGAATAAGATTATCTTAATTGGATTAGATTATCTATTGATAAGATAAGATAATATAATCTCAAAATAAGAATTAATCACGTTTCGCATCACTGGCAGGGTACTGGGGTGGAGACAGGGTCCTGGGGCTCGATCAGTTTCTCATGCTGCACATGGAATGAGCACACAAGGTCCACAGCATCCTCAGAAGTAGGGCTGGTGTGGATCTTGTCCATCAGGGTATGCAGTTTGTATCAGAGATGGAGATCCACCTGTAGTGTGTTTTGGACGCTTTCAGTGATGGCTCCACATTATTAGAGCTTGTAGAATTCAAGGAAGCAATTGGCCCATTATTCCTGGGTAGAGAGGTTGTGGTGTCCTAAGCTGATGAGGAGGGCATGAGCATGTTTTGTGAACTCTGCCAGAGATATGCAAAGTGAGCAAAAAATCTCATCATGCCATTGGATATAAGCTTGAACCCGTTGGCAGCCAGAGGAAGGGGGGTGTGTGGATGGGTGGTGCTGCAAAGGGTTGATGCTGGGGGAGGTAGTAGGTTTCAGGGTAGTCCTGAGGAGGTGGAGGCGGGGCAGGGGCAGGTTAGTGGTCTGGGGCGAAGAAGGCAGCACTGGCGTGTGCTGGGGCCAAGAGTGCTCAGGCACCAGGCAGCGTCTCTGGCATATCTCCCGGTAGAACCTGTTCATGGGTTCCTGCTGTTGCCTGCAATTCTATAAGCATTGGTCTTATAGCCGGTGGGCTGGTAAGTGTGCATGTAAGTGGCCATAGTGAGCAGTAGAGTAAGGTGGAAGTCTTAATATTATGTCAGGTTCTGCTGACCATGGGGGCTCAGTCCACTGGGCAAATACCTTACATGGTGCGCATGGTGTCCACAGATGCAATGTACTGTCAAGAGTGCAAGGTGTAAAAGACCAATGCGGAACCAGGGATGTGAGCGGGGGATGGATCGCCAGTAATGCCAGGCAAGGAGGTTGCGGAGAAGAGGTGGAAGACAAGTGCTGGGAGTAGGCACAAGTCCTGGGGTTCAACAAATAGAAAGCTGGGGCAAGTGCGGGGACTGAGTGAGTCCCAGGGGCAGAGGCAAGAGATGCAGAGATCTAATGAGCCAAAAAGGAAAAGAGCCAAGATAGAATGAGGGAAAGGAAAAGCAGAACGAGTCAAGAATGAGGTGAGAGATGAGAGAGGAAAAAGGGAACTTAGAGACTTGAGGTGAAAGAGAATAAAGCAGGGATAGAATTAGAGTACAAGACAAGTAGAGATGATGAGAATGAGACGATACAAAACCAGTACAATATGAAACAAGACAGAATTGGAGAATGGAGACTAGAACACACAAGACTACGAAACAGAGACAAAACACAAAAAACAAGACGGAAAGTACAGCAATATCAAGACTAGAGTACTACTTGCTACTCTACAATTTATATACTGTATGGTAGGTAAGCCCCAGGGCTCAGGTCTGGGTCCCGGTGACAAGTGGTGGCGCTAGGGCTTGAGGTGAGACCTGGGGATTGTGCAGGGCAGCGGTGGAGGTTGAATGTTGCTGTAAGGGCAACCTGTGAGAGTGGCAGCACAATCATGCAACTGGCAGAGTGAAATCCAAATTTATATTAGATCAACAGTACAGTAGTAACTAATTACCGGGCAGAGGGGAATTCAAAGATAACAAGTCAAAGGATCCCTGCTACCTAGCACAGCACATCCAAATAAAAGTTGGTGTAGAACAAAATGGAAGTCCCTTGACACCTACTGGCATACCACATCCAGCTACCTGCTGAGATGTGTCAGTTCTACTTGGTATTTAATGTGGTGAAGCTGACACCAGCTCTGGCAGACCCCATTTCTGACCATTGCTTAGACCCCCTCCACCCCTGGTCATTGTGAGTCAGAAAGAGGAGTACAGGGTGGAAGCAAGTCTGGATAGCTGCCTATTTTGGCATTGACTACAGTACAAGGTTAAATGGAAAGGCTATGGTATTAGAGACATTTCTTGAGAGCCACAGAAAAACATTCATGCTCCCAGACTCATCAGAGAATATTACTGAACACACCCTGATGTGTCCTGGACCATACACAACTTCTTCTACCCCCATGCTAAAGAGGGAGTAGACCTCCATTTTGCTCTGTCAACTTCCATTTGCTCTGCCCCTCTACACTTTCCTCCATCCCTTTGCACCACTTTCTGGGCCTGCTCTACACTTCCAGAGATCTTTGAAGGACATTTTTCTTTTAGAAAACCTCTGGAACATCCCACACTTCTTGTTTGAGCATTGTCAGAGGTTAAGATTAGCTCTGGTCCCCCTGTACAGCAGGCTCATTTGCACCATGTCAGTTGATACAGATAGATTGTTCATTATGAGGTTTAACACCATACAGTGTAGTGCATCAAGGGACTTCCATTTCTAGCCAACACCTAAACTTCCTAAACTTCTATTTTGACCTTTTCAGAAGTTATGACTAGTCTCTCCTGTATAGTCATTCTCATACCTCTGCCACCCCACTAATGTTGTAAGAGCAAGGCCTAGCACAGTTTTTTGTTCAGAGCAATTACTTATCATGTAATTGAGACTCCCACATTCAAATCATAATCAGTCTTATATATACCTTTTCCTTTCGAGAGTACTCAAATGTTTCTTTCTAGCAGGTTATAGTGAGTATTTGGATTAGTATTTTGTCCTTTGTATACTCACAATTAATGAGGTTAGGTTTAACATGAAATGCCTTTGTCCTTGAAACTCAAGTACACCTATAAAACTCCCAGTACATATAAGTTGAATGACTACCAGCTCCACTACACTTTGCTTCAACCTCAGTGCTATTGCTAATACTCTGAGCCACCCTCTGATACTCTGCATTAGCTCTACTCCACCTCAACACCATTTCAAAGCCTCTGCTACTCTTATAAAGCCTATTAGAGAACCACTTCCTCTTCCATTAATTTCTCCCTTTTCTCCCTTTCAGGACTTTGCTCTCTGCCAAACAAGTGAGAGGTAACATTCTGCTCAACTTTGGCTTCATATTCTTTCTGAGGTTTCATTATTACACATGTTACCTTTGATTTCATTAACCCTTTGGTTTGATTCAGCCATAAAAGCATAACAATGAAATAGAACCAAGGAAGGGACAAACAGAGAGCATTGGAAAGAATAATTTGAGCAGAGAAGTAAGGGAAGGAGAATGGCCTTGAGTGATAACAAAGTCATTGAGAGTGAGGGACCAGGGAAGGATGCATACATGGGACAATTTGAGAAAGGGGGAGGGAGAGAATCAGGAAAGCTGATTGGGTAAAAAATGATCATTCTGAAATGAAGTAATGGTTGGAACTTTAATCATTTGGACAAATAATGTATTACAACATATGCAAGGTGAAAAATAAATGGAGAAAAAGTAGAGAAATAGACATCTTTTCCCCTCATACTAGCATATACTTCTGACTTGTCAATACCCATTAATCACAGATAATCTTGCAATGCCAAGCATGTCTAAAAAGTACCTTGGCTCAGTGCACAAAGGCATTTTTGGACCCAAAAAATAAAAATGATAGAAGATAGAAATAAAAACATGAGAATTTTGTCTTGAGGATATATGTGTTGACTGCTATTGTGGATTTGAGGCCAGGTTCTTGTGGAATACTCAGCCAAGCTTTATAGGGAGTCTGCTGGAGCCAATGAGCTCAGTTTTAGTGATTAGGATTAGTAAGAGTGGTAAGAGTAATAATCATAGTAAGAGTGATTTAACTAGAAGGAGCTTATATCAAAGTCTCTTGAGAGGTAGAGAAGATAAATGAAGCAAAGTTTAGTATCAAGACAAAACCAACACAGACTAAGCAAGGCTAGGAGTAGATTGCCTTTGGGCCAGTAACCTTACATAAAGTGTCAGGTTCTGCTGACTACGGGGGCTCAGTCCACTGAGTGAATCCTTACGTGGTGCGCACAATGTCCACAAATGCAGCAGTACTGTTGAGAGCGCAGGGCATGTAAGACCAAGGTGGAGCCAGGGATGCAAGCATCAGTCAGGCAGGTGATCACCAGTCATGCCAGGGCAAGAGTGCAAGTGCTGGGGGGTGAGGAGGGGGTTTGGAAGATGAGTGCCAGGGTGAGGGCAAGTCCTGGGGATGTGAGGGTAGGTAGGAAGACAAGCGCTGGTGTGCAAGCAAGTTCCAGGGCTGGTGAACAGATAGCCAAGGCAAGCAAGGGGACGTAGCAAGTCCCGGGATCAAAGATAAGGGGTGTGGAGATCTAAGCAAGCCAAAAGGGGAAAGAATCAAGATGAGAGATGGAAGGGGAAACAGAACGAGTCAAGACTAAGACAAAAGAGGAGAGAAGAGAGGAGAGACTTAGAAACTTGAGGCAGAGATAGAGAGAGAAAGCAGAGTTAGATTGAGAGTCTGAGACAGGTAGAGGCAAGAGAAGCGAGATGATACAAGAGGAGTACAAGACAAAAATGAGATAAGTCAAGAAATGGAAACTTGAGCATGTGAGACTAAGAAACAGAGATGAAACACAAAACTAGAGACAAAAGTACAGCAATATCAAGACTAGAGTACTAGGTGCTACTCTACGACTTATATACTGGAGGGTATAGTCGCAGCACTGGGGCTTGAGATGAAGCCCAGGGATTGTGCAAGGCAGCAGTGGCGGTCAGTGCATGTCATGCAGCATAAAGAAAGCTTCTCAAAGTAAGGCCTTGCTTTGAGAGCGTGGAGGCATGGAATGGTGGCAAGGCAAGGAGGCAAGTGGGAGTGGGGCATGGTGTACAGAGGTCAGACCAGTGGTTATGCATGGTTGTGATGTGTGATGGGGGTCTCAGTGGTAGCCAGGGGAGGCTTTGGCACAGACCAGGGGAAGTGCCAGGGGTTGCTGGCACCAGCACTGATGTGGAAGCTGCAGTTTGGGGAAGCACTGGTGATAGCTGGGGCCGGCACTGATGTGGCAGTTGCGGGCAGTGATGGCTGAGGGGTGTGCCAGGGGTGGTGGTGGCTGGTGGCAGTGATGGCCAGTGATGGCCAGGGGCTGCTGAGGTGGCTGGTTGGGTAGTGGTCCAGGCTTGGGACGGTCATGGAGGCTGGTTTGGGGAGGTTGGAATTCCGGGGCAAGGGCTGAGTGCCGGAGGTTGGTAGCGGGTCATGACATAAAGCAGCAAAACAGGTAGTAGCATGTTGAAGTGGTAAATCCTATAGTTAATACTAGGCCTGGTTTAATATGAAGATATTTCTTCCTCCTCCTTCATGCCTACACCTATGGGAAACTGTCTTTGACATTCTGGCAGAGGAGAGGACATGGAGAGAACACTTGTGTCAGGTGAGCACCAATTGTTGGATTGTCTCATCCAAAGTGTCAGAAGGCAAGAGAGAAACCACAAGAGTATATGATAGTTGGCAGGAGTTGTTGGAACCCCATTGTTGCCACCATCAACCTTGCATGCTTTGTCTGTCCAGTGACAGAGTCTCTTTCACTTATGTTCCCCCATTGTTCATTCACACATATTGGCCCTGATACACATATATATATATATATACCATTACTTATGTTACGATGCCCTCAGTCATTTATACACAACTGAGGGTGAGTTCCATTGTTACTACACTTTTTAGACTACTCACTAACCGTACCTATTAGATTGTACTTACGACATCACTACAGGTACGGTAGATGCCAATATGAGTCATGTATACACGACTGAGGATTGTACTTACGACATCACTACAGGTGTTACAGTCTAGGATTCTAACAGGAGTGACTAGATCAAAGAAGAGAAAGTGTGGGAATATAGCTGTATGCGGAGTAGTGGTGGTATTTTCATCGTTAACTGATAGGCTTTGGGACTGGGTAAGATTGGATCGACTTCATGGATTCGACGACTGGTTTTATACTGGTGTAGCATTCTACCTGGCTCTTGTACATCATGCTCTATTCACCTAAGGACTAAACCGGAAGCTATCTTAAGAATAAGTGCATTGACAAGAAGTATTTCAGCCCAAGTAGCAGAATGTAAAGATTTCCACCACAACATGAGAGAGTTGCGAAGAACACTCTGTATCGACACAATACGTGAATCCACGTTCAAACCGGTTGACTACGCTATGCCTCAATCTTGCCCTACTGAGGTTATTCTGCAACCAAGGTTTGGCGGGATCTCCCAGGACTTAATATTACGTCTTGTACTTTACAAATAGAGATAGGGTCTGACCGCTGACCATTTCGTAGACTGCCTCAGATGGCCACCTCTTTCCCAATATACCACGTCCACTCATATTCCATGCAAGTGAAAATCAATCATCCTTCAGGTTGTGGGTGTACTGCCATGAATGTTGAGCACAGGTCGACCATTCAAGAATCAATCACATCGATACGGTTTCGTATAAGGCTTTGACTGTTCAGTTCACCATAATAGGAATCCCATGCCATCCTTAGTATTGATTTCCATTTTTATTACAGCCCAAATTAGGTGTCGAATCTTGTCAGGTTTGGCATAATACACTAAAATTGTTGGATTGGATGGAAGCAATCAAGTGAATTCTTCCCTCGCGGGCCTCAAATGACCTTCTCCAGAAGAATTAGCCATGTCCCGATAATGAGCGACTCTTTATAAATACCGCCTCCTGCAACAATTAATATCGATCCATTGCATCCTTTGTTCAAATGCTTGCCCCTAGCATTTCAATTGCGCTTTGCTTGTCGTGGCTTTCTTTTGTCTCTGCATCCGAAAGGCAGACAGGGAGAGCAGAAGTGACCCCTTTCCTCGAAGACCCCGAGTGCCCACATGGATTGTACCCAGGCTTCATATTCAACGAGTGGCAATTCATAGTCCCCGCTAGCACCTTCATCAACAAGACCGGCTCTTTTCTCCACGGAGAGTGGTATGTACGTCGCTTTCCTTCCCATCTCAGCGATGTCGATGAACACTACTTCTTACCGACATCATACTGAAACAGACCGGCCCAATCAACTCGACGCACGGAGAGGACAATGTCATCGGCGCGGACCGCAGTGTCATCTTGGATGGCTCTCTTTTTATTGAGCGCCTCGTAGGGTCCTACCATTCACCAACGCAGTCGATTTTGCGATATGTGCTTGCAAATGGTCCTGTCCAGTGGAATCACATAGTTTTAAGTTCTTTCACCGAGGAGCTCAAGGCGATGAGCATCTGCGGCGGAACTGCAACGTATTACACAATGACGTCGACGTACTGCACGAATGACGCCGTTGGTGTATACAACCTCTATGATGTGTACAGGAGGCAGTGCGTGCAGGCTGTGGCAAATGAGACGGGTGCATTGGTGTTCAGCGGGACCTGTCCCTATCAGCAACCAGAAATCAAGGATACTGTTTCTACCTGGCCAAGTACGTATGTCCCGGTCGCCTTTATATATGGACAGAATTTGACCGTCTAGCTGGACTAACAGGTGGTGAACTTTTTGGTTTCAGAGTATTATGAGGAGCCACCGGTGTGACGAGTTCAATATCACATCTATTTCCACTTGTCTTTAATTACAGTTTGAATTCAGGCTTTCTCTGATTAATTTAGAATTTAGTATGCAAATGGACTGTACAGCAAGAGCGTAGCCAGGTCGTCAATGACAGAGAGGAGAAGGTGTTAGACGTTAGACAATAAGCCTGACAAGGTGTTGGTCAATGGTGAGGAGTACGTCACTGTAGACACGTATGATATCGATTGTTGTATGGTAACACTTTTCGAATTATAGTCAAAGTTCTAGTGAAGCGGGAGGTTTGATATGAGTACTGGCAGAGATCTATGATTGAGGGATTTGTAGGAGGATTACAACAGAGAGGAGCAGAGAGGCATAGGGGGCTCTGGAGCTTCACTGTGCTCTCATCATTGTGATACCTTGCCCTCACTAACTGATTTGCCTCAGAGGTTGGCCAAAATGAGTGGTCCTCTAACATTACCCCTCCTGTACTATACAGTGTCTCAATGTGTGGGGTAGAAGAAGTTGCAAATCTCCTGGTTCATTGGAGAGATTGGGTAGATTCTGCAGATGGTCTGAAGCATGTCAGAGTGTTCCTGATAGAACTTCTCAAGGGTGTAGAACAACATTATAGATCCTCAGGGTCAACAGAATTGGGCATTAGTAATGGTGTAGTGGTAAGTGAATAAGATAACAGAGTCAACACAAAGATGAAACACTGAAAGTGAGAATTTCTATATATGGTAACTATTTATCAAAAAGAAAAACAAAGTTTTTAGAAAGAAGAGCAAATATGGTGAATTTCCATGGTCAATGTAACATATTAAAAACAGGCAAATATAAAATAAAGAAATAAACACAAGTCATACCTCAACACTCTCTCAGCTAGATGTGGCGGCATTTATTTGGATTTTTAATAGACCAATAAGATATTCATGGACATCAGAGATGTTGCTTTGTAAAGAGATCTGTGATATTTTTGAATGATTGAACGGGGACAATCTCAATATTGCCTTCTCAAACTAACAGTTCCTTGCTATGGCTTTTCATTCTAAATATACCAATAAGATATTCTTGGACATCACAGGTAAGTTGCTTTGTAAAGGGATCTGTGATATTTTCAAATGATGGTAGGAACAATCTAAATATTGCCTTCTCACACTACTCATCTCCAGTCAGCATACAACTTTAGTCCTTCAAGCTTGTGATTATTTTGGTCCTTGATAATATATGATTTTTAGTCCCATCAGTATATATTTTAACACACTTTGGAGCTGTGTGACTGAGCCACAGCCTCTAGGGGTTGCCATTACAGCAGAACAAGTTTCTAGGTTCCAGTCTGAAAACACCCTTTAGCTTGTCTAATGTCAATGTCCTTTGCACAGAAGTGTTAGGGGACCTCCATTGTGTTCTATGTCAACTTCCATTATGCTCTGCCCCTTTGCACCACTCCCTGGGATCTGCAGAGCCTGCTCTAGACCTATCTCCATGACTTCATGTTTGGTATTGTCAGAGCTTAGAGTCAGCTCTGGTCCTTCTGTACAATTGTTCTCATGCTTCTGCCACCTGCTGATGCACTGCACTAGGCAGTGGAGATCCTTCAACTTGTTATCTTTGAATTTCCCTCTGCCAGGTAATTAGTTACCACTGTACAATTGTTACCATTTCTAATATAATCTTTGAATTCCTCTCTGCCAGTTGCATGATTGTGCTGCAACTTCTGAAGGTCACCCTTACAAAAAGTGTCCTTTTTTCAAATTTGTGAGAGTAATTGATGAGCAGTGTCTTGTTATGTGATGGGTCTGAGCAATGTCAACCTCAACAAGTAAAGTTACATCCTCAATGCTTATTGTGTACCTCTTGGTCAATGTATTCTGCCTCAGTGGTACTTAGAGTGATGGTTGGTTGATGTTTTGAGCTCCATGATATATGTAAGGGCGACCTCCAGGAGTTGCGGCTCAATCACACAACTAGCAGAGGGAAATCCAAAGTTGTATTAGACAGGGTAATCAATGATACAATGGTACTAATC